>SNQJ01S0001742.1:0-32000 GCA_010110895.2 Picea sitchensis
AAGGTTTGTGGTAGAATGTTTGGTTTGCCAACAAAATAAGGTGGAAACAATTAAGACCCCAAGTCTTTTACAACCATTATCCATCCCAAGTCAGCGCTGGGAGGAGGTTTCCATGGATTTCATCAGAGGGTTATCAAAGTCTGAAGGAAAGAGTGTCATCATGGTGATTTTTGATAGACTGACCAAGTACACACACTTTTGTGCACTCTCTCATCCCTTCAAAGCCAGTACAGTTGCCACTGCATTCATGGAGACAATTCAAAATCTACATGGCAACCCAAAGATTATTGTGAGTGACAGAGATCCCATATTCACTGGACATTTTTGGAAATAATTATTTTCTTGTTTGGGTACTCAATTGGCTCATAGCTCATCCTATCATCCTCAATTTGATGGACACACTGAGATAGTGAACAAATGTCTGGAAGGCTACCTTCGTTGCTTTGTCTCTGATAAACAAAAACAATGGTGCAAATGGTTACCCTTGGCAGAATGGTGGTATAACACTTCCTTTCATACTGCAACAAAAATGACACCATTTATAGCACTCTATGGATACCACCCTCCTTCCATCACTTCTTCTCTAAAATAAAAATCTAAGGTTCAAGAAGTGGAATATCACATTGAGCATCAACAACAAGTTCTCCAAATATTAAAGGATAACCAGACCATGGCACAAAATCGCATGAAACAACAAGCATATCAACATCATAGTGAAAGAAGTTTTGAAGTAGGGGATTGGGTTTTTTTAAGACTAGAACCATACAAATAGATGTCCCTCAGGCAAGCCAAGAAGGATAATAATTTATCACCAAAGTATTTTGGCCCTTATAAGGTGTTGCAAAAGATTGGTACTATGGCATACAAATTCGAGTTGCTTGCATCTTCACGAGTACACCTAGTTTTCCATGTTTCATGCTTAAAGAAGGTTATATATCCTTGTTCAAACTGTATTTCCAGAGCTTGACAAGGAAGGAAAAATCATATTGGAGCTTGAAGCCATCACTGACACAAGAATTCACCAGCTGAGGAATAGATCCATTTGAGAGTATCTCAGTAAATGGAGGAAACTACGCGGCTGAAGATTCCACTTGGGAAGATGAGTCTTTTATACAAAAGCATCCAGAGTTACTCAAGCGTTGCGGACAACACTTGTCTCAAGGGGAGGGGCATGTAAAGCTCTAAATAGTGGCTCATTACCCCTTAATTGGGGCATATTACATTAGTAATGTTATTTTATTTATGTTGTCTTGAGTCCATTAGTTTAATTGTACCTCCTAGTCTCCTACATATACCAAGGAGACGTTTTCATTGGAATCATCTTGGTGGAAATTTATGTGGGCATAAGGAGGTTTCCCCCCTTGAAGGCTTATTATCGAAATTTCTCTCTTTTTCCAAGGCGTTGAGTACTTATCCTATTGATGTTTTCTATGTTATATTGATGTTGGTTCTTAACAAAACAACCATGTGGTGACATAATATTGTTAGCCACTTGTACTCTTTCACATCTTACTGAAGCTAGTACCATCCATGTTGTTGAAAACATTAGCAGCGATATGTATCAAAATATTATTTTCAAATGAACTAATATAACACGATGTGCTTGCATGACGTTAGCTTATCTTGAAGCAAAGTGTAGTTGAACTTCCATTCTACAACCATATCATGTTCATACTTAAGATCAATTGCTTCTTGGAACAATTATAGGTGTGTTGCTTGCATGAGATTCATTCCTTAATTGTTCCATTGTTTGAGATTGATTTTCTTTTATCAATGATAACATGTACAACAACGTAATTCGTGCCTTCTTTAGTTAAAGAAATGTGATATTGATTCTGTTCCTTGTAGAACATTTCTTTGCGATCATACAAATAAGGATTCCTAAGACCATTCCACATTCATTGAATGGCACCACATCGCACATTACCTCATCCACAAAATTTGGTGAAATTTTATCCAAACTTAAAAGTGCATTGCTTTGTTATGTGCAGAGATTATGATTTAATACAAGCTTTATCCATTTAAGTGAGTAGGTTTATGATGTAGCTTAGTTGTCAATCCCAATTGTTTAACCACTTCAACACGAAATCAAGTTATATTGAGATCCACTATCTATTATTGTGTCGATCTTAGTATGTTTCACATTATCCATATGGCAAATTAACACTTCTAGAATCATATCCATCACCAATTTTACATCAGACCAACTTTTGTGATTTTAATCTCATCACCCGAATCTAATCCCAAATTAAATTTGGTGTGTTGTTGAGCCTGGCTATTTGCCTCCATTTCCTCTCTTTGAACCACTTTGGTCGTCTATGGGTGCAATTTCCAACAATGATCATCATCGTGCCCTTCTTTCTTGCAGTAGCGCAGAGATCTTCCCAACCTCCTTCATGGAAATAATTTTGAATTTTTCTTTCTTTCCATATTCCCCTTTGGTTTGTCTTCTTTCCCTTGAATACAATTCCACGATACCAACTCTTGTTTTCCTTCAATGTATGTTTCTTGAACAAAACCCTCATGTCGGATTAGTAGGTCAAACATAAATACAATGTTATATGAATATGTGCAAAGGAAAACCTCTTATATACTTCTTAAGAGTTTCTTGGGTGTGTAATGGAATTTCTAACATTAATACCATCTTACTAAATTCATTTTATTGTATTCTTGCATTGTTTCCCTTTTCTTAGTTTAATACCTTTCCATTCAATTAAAGCCTTATCCTTATAACCTAAAGGATACAATTGCTTTCTAAGTGAAAAAACAAAATCTTGCCATGATGAAAATAAATTACCAACTTGTTAAGTACCATATTGCAACTTACTTTGCCACCATATGAGTGTTGTGCACTTGAGCCGAAGCGTGCCAACTTGATTTGAGATTCCTCATATTTGATTTGTTACATTGCAATAAACTTCCATCTATCTAACCCAATTATCAGAGTCTCTCGGTGACTTCACCATCATACATGGGAAATTCAAATTTTCTACATCAAGCTTAATTAAAGGCATATCATGTTTATGTTTATGGGAATTTTTTCTTGCAGTGGAATTTGAAATTTTACTTGAAGAAGAAGATGATGGATATTAAGGAGCTGAAGGAGGAGGTTTAGGAGGATCCCTCCTTCTTCAATTTTGTCTTGTTTGGAAGATTCCCATTGGAAAGACCTCCTTCGTTCCAAGTAATCCTCATATAGGACCTGCATCTGGAAACATGGTGAATAAAGTCTTTTGTAACTCTATCTCGTTAGAAATTCCTTCTTACGATTCCATCTCTCCTTTGAGAAGTCCTCTTTCTTGATCTAATCCCAGGATCCAGCTACAAAATTTCGCCTTCCCTGCGACTTCGGCTTTTCCCTAGTAATCATACAGAGCTCAAACAACCAATCAGCACACTCACATTACCACTTGATCCAAAAATGATCTTTAAGAGACTTGGTTGAGTTTAAAGGCATGTGTTCGATTACCAATTAGGAATTAGGGAAAGAAGAAGAAATTAATGAAGAATATCACAACCATCATAAAATCTGAGATCGAGAATATAAGCACAAAAGAACATCAAACCAACAACAGTTTGTTAGCGGAGTTCGACCGTTTTTATGTCTCTAGGCCTTTCTCTCGATAGATTGAGGCTTTCTTATTTCTATTCAATGCTTTAAAAGTACATGAGAGAAAGGTAGTAAAAGGGATTAAAAACTAATGCATTTGTGTTCTTCTCAGCCTCAAAGAATCCAACAGCACAATTGAGGGCACTTTAGAAAAGGTTGGTAGCTCCCATAGTGGCCTCAAAGGTTAAACTTCCTCAATGGCTACATAAAAATGAAGCCTGAAAAACTACAAAATCGTCATCATTCTACCAATATGAACCTCCTAGTGCATCAAAAAACTCTGATTTATATAAGATTTGAATTGGTGATCCTATCCCAACTTCCCTCCCAAGATCGGCCTCAAATCGGGCTCCAGGATCCCCAAAATGGACAAAATCCGCCAAAATCAACATATAAAATCATTAAAAACTCATAATATATAGTTTCAAACTCAAAAATCAACAAATATTGGGTGCAACCCCTTTTGCTCTGGGCCCCTGGTCATATGGATGTTGCCATATAGCTGGCAACCTTAACCTTCCGGTCAACCCCCTATGTTCCGGTCGAGCCCCAACCTCCGGGTCGCATGGTGCCATGTTTCTGCAGCCCTAGACACCCACACATGCCCACCTTTTGAACTTGGCTCCTAGTCCACATCCATGGCCAGACTGGCTATCCCCCCCGTCGACCGATGCTTATCGCCAATCCTCCGCAACCTCCATAACAAAACCAACAAATGTCGGTATAGGGTTAAGACCCAACGAGTAATCTGACTGGTCCACCGATGGTTGCAAAAGATTTGGGTAGGTGGAAGGTAGGGTGTTTGATTCTCACGGAGCATAACAAATTTTTGGTCTAGCCAACGTGGCCAAATCGATTGCGTGGCACTCTCGATTAGGCCACATGTCCTCCATGTGATTGGACAATGCAGATCCAATCACCAACCGCGATCAACAACCCAGTATGATTGCCCGCGTCCTTTGCACATTCGATGCCGCAGTGAACCACGCGCCATGTGACACATACATCATTTATACTTCATGTCAGCGTCGTACAATGCGTGTTATTGCCACGTTAAGCGTCCATACACCAAGTCCACCTTCCTTGTCGGCATCCGCCAGTACTTCGTCATGCGGTCGGTTGCCCAGGATCAACTTGTCCGTCTGCCACCCTATTGTTTACATCGCGCCATGTGTCAGTCGGTCATTCGGTCAGGTCACGTACAAAAATTTATGGGACAGTTTCTAGCCAAATCATTTCAAATTAAAAAAGACCGCGGGTTTTCCACAATGGATAGTGGTTGATGGGTGAGGATTTCCCCCAAACAAATGTGTATTTCGAGAGTTATCCTTAGCCCATTCGAAGGAATTTTTAAAGTTGCAACTTCATGACTCATTAATATCATCAAAATGCCAGTAAGTAATTACAGAAATATCAGGTTTACCTTAGGCATTTGTTGAGAATGAATCTCGATTTCAAGAAGATAAGATTATAAAAGATTTTTCGTCGTAAAATTGTGAAATTATTCATTGATCATGAGAATTAGGGACGCATGCTCATTGTTACCGGTTTGTGGAAAATCATTTTCACTATTTGTAAAGCAATGCGGTTTATTTTCTTTTGTTATTTTAACTCTCTCTCCACTTTTAGTTTAGTTTTTGAGTTTTACATTAGTTAGTCTTATTTGTATATTAGTATTTAGTCTTAAGTTTAACTTAATTTTATTAAATTTTTATCTTTTAAATTTAGTTGTTATCTTTTATTTCATTTATTTTGAATTCAATTTTAAGTTTAATTGTATATAGTTTTCATTATGTTACTTTTATTCTGAGGAATAATAACTTTGTTGTTATAGTTTGTTTTATTTTGTTAATATAATTTAGCTTGATTTAAGTTTGATTTTAGTTATTTTCTAATATTATTGGTCTTAATAATAGTTTATGTTTTGGATTGCACACTTTAAAAGTGCAAGAGATAAAAAAAACTTGGATCATGGTAGAGGATTTGAAGGGCACACAATCTTAAAAAAAACTTGGATCATGGTAGAGGATTTGAAGGGCACACAATCTTGAAGGAAAAAAAACTTGAAAGGATCTATAAAAAGGAGAATGAACTTCAAAGGAGAATTACGGATCCGAGAGAACTATGGGGAAATTTTGCAGCTAGAAATTTATCAATTACACTATTATATAAAGAGAGATCTTCTATCACAATGGGATTATAAGAGTTCTAAATTTCTGAAAGTAGCTAATAATACTATTACAAAAATTGTTTTCTTGAAGAGTTTATAATTTAAAAAGAAAGTAATACATGAATATATATATTTGGAGCTAATATAAAATCTTCACTTTCATATACTATTGTAAAATTTGCAGGCTTGTTCTCATTTCTTTTATATAAATTCAATTTTGATTTAATTTTGTTTCATATTAGTATATTAATAATTGATATCAAAATTATTGTTAATCTAAGTTATTTTATACTGTTTGAAATTTTGTAAAGATCTCTTTGCAAGCTTTTACAGAATTAGAATCAGAATTGGATGATGGATTTGGAGAGACTTGTTTTGATTTACTGATAACTACTTAATAGTAAACCATAATCATGTCTTGCATAAATTGTTATTATGATATAATAACTATTTCTTTAATGTGATAACAGATCTAATATCAAATCCATTCATAAACGATTGAATTTAAGTATATGCTATGGATGTTTTTAATAAATATTTATTGATATCATTCTATTGTATATTTTATTAAACAATTTGCAAGTCATTTGAATTAGTTCTAAGATTTGAAAACATATCTTAACCTTAGATTCAATCTCAACCCTTTTCCATTTTTATTACTTTTTTCTTGATTAGGAGTGAGGCTCATCCTTTTCATAGTCAAGATATGATAGTTTAGATTTATTTTTATCATTTGTATTATATATTAGATTAACATTAGAATAAGTTAAGGGTAACTGGACCCATAAAACCAGTTGGAATCACCATCCCAAAAGGATAAGGGCCTAATTGGGGCCATGAATGGGTGATTTCCTCAATGTGTTTATGGCCATTTTTTCCATCAATGGATTAGAGTATAAACCATGTGGAAGAATGGTGAAAAATCTTACCCTGCAGACAGGTTGAGCTCTCCTCAATTGGGTTTCCTTCAGTTGAGACATTTAAAACATATTTTTCCCTATACTCTAATCTACTTGTCCTTTGTTCTTGTTTTATAGATTAAAAGGAGAGATAGAAAGGATTTGTGTTCCTGTCTCTATAGGCTGGTTGTCCCTGTAGCCTTTGTAGTTAGACTCCAAATATGTTGCTTACAAAGCAACACCTTAAAAAAATCAATTCCTTTTTCCTACATAGATATCAATGTTAGATAACAACAATCCTATCTAACAAACAAGGACCAAGAACTGGACAAAGTGGATATGAGAAATAGGCTAAGTTATCATTAAATTGGAAACATCAAACTTACAACTTGATCTGTGTTGCAGTAACTCCAAGTCTCTAAAACTTTAGTCCTCAAATACACACCTTATGGGAGAGCCTCCTTTGATATCCTTACTCTGGTCCCGAAATTTTGTTATCATGTTCTCACTCTCCTCCTTATCACTCTGAATATCCCTAGTGGTTATATAGGATTAGGAAGGTCTAACCATAAATGAAGTGGGGAGATAAACAAGTTGAGGGATAAGGGGATAGGGTGTTGAGGAAAATGTATGAAGAACCTTACTGAATCATTTTCAAATCTTGTCGAACTAAAAGGCAGAATGGATTTAGGAGGAATACCACCTAGGGTTTATAATATTAAAATAAAACAATACAACTTAATCCCACATGTGTGAGTACAGGGACAAGGATAGTTTTATAAATGTGTAAATGGATACCAAAGAAATAAAATAAGAAATAAATTGCATAAGTGTGTACATAGATGAGACAAAGGTTAAAGAAAAATGCAGACAAATGTCCAAATTCACATGTGGTAGAATTAGAAATCTGATTTTATATTGATTTCATTTTGAGATACAAAGTTGAATTCTCTTTACAAACCCTAGGGTAGGGACCAAAGTCTGATTTAGAAGCCTCCGACGGGCACCATACAAAAAATACTCTGAAAACAAAAGAAACTGGAAACTAACAATCTAGATCAACTTGCCACAAATGTTGTCACTTGACTCACATAGGAAATATTATTTGTAGTGATGAAATTTTAATCCTTAAACAAAGAACACCTGAGACCACAAAGAGATAAATCAAACACCTTTAAGCCTGGTACATTGGAAAATATGATTTAGTTTTGAATCTTGTTGTTGTGCCTTCAAAAAGACCATGTTGTCATCAAGATGGTTAAACCTTCTAGTAAACTTAGAGATGAATGAAGAGGAGATAAGAAATTGTATCTCACAAGTACAAATCAAACCTTATAACAAAATTTCTCCTTCTATTCTCTCTTTCTTCCATTTGTCTCTTCATTTGATTAGGCTTTCCATTTTCTCAATAAGTTATGGTAGTTAAACTATGTAACATCCCCTCCGTTACAAAAACAATAGTGATGTACAATAGGAGGTGAATTTTTTTTGAAACAATGTTGGGACAAGTGAAATGTGTCACAACATATATTAATAACCTCAAAATCAATCTCATCAAAATCAACTGAAAGCAACATCACTATCATTCAACAACCAGCCTACATAGCTATTAACATAAAGAGCTACCCACCCAACCTATCCTGCAGGTTAGGACCTCCAAGAAACATATTAATCAACGCTCAAGTCCAAGATTCATCCCTGGAAATGACAAACAACACAATCCGGAGTCTGTGTTCCAGTCAACGATAGAGGAAATCCTCTGGAACTTCTCGCGCCCCAACGAAACCTTCAAATCCCTAAGGGATAAACCCGGTCCACTATAGTAACCACCCCAACAAATGCAAGAAAAATAAATTACCCTTTTAGGTTAACAAGAGTTTTGTCTAAAGTTAAATATGAGGATATCTAAATACGAATATCAGCTAACTGATATTGGGTAAACAAGAATCGAATTATATATACACCTAAGTAATTCCATAAATCAATACAAGGATAATGAATAGACTGTAAAAATAAACATCGTGACTACCATTGATGTGGCAGTAAACAAGTGAATGTATTAAATGTCAAGTTTTAAAGAAAATATAGTACATTAACGCAGAGAATGCCATCGAAGTGGCTGCATAAGGTAAATTCATTAAAGGTTAAGATTTTTTTTTTTAAAACAATCAAATTTATGAAATCTTGGATTAATTTATGAAGGCAACAAAATAAGACTCCAATGATAGGGATTGCAATTAGTTGGAAGTTTTCAAAACCAAATCATACACAACGCACAAGGGGATGAAATTATATATCCATTAGCACACAACATTGGCAAGGGATTCTACACAAATTAGTAAATTTATTAGTGGTTCAATCTTAAAAGCAACAACACGAATTCCAATGTCCAAGTGGTACAGGGATTCAAAAATTAAAACTCCAAATCTATAACGAACTTCAAAATTTTGGAAAGAAATATAATCAAATTCCTCCTAGCCTAATAACAAAATTTAGCCAATTTAGAGTATATAAAAACAAAAGAAGTAGCGAACACTCAAATTTTAAATTCTGGGTTGTTCAAAAGTTTGGCAACAATTCCATGGAGTGGTAAAGTTCCAAGTCATAAGCCATTTTTCAAGCATGGAATCAATAGTTAAGGGCTAGTCAAATGCATATTAAGTCGTGTAAGAGAGCCAACACAACACACACTAGTCAATACCTAAGCTCAGTACACAAGGCACTAAGGGAAGAGCCACAAATCAAGAGCTTGTACATTACCAAAGCCACACGAAATTAAAATTCGGGTTTGTAATTTAGTTTGCAAAATACATATAGAAATGGGAATTCAGATCAGTAAATTAATTAACAACAAACCACACAGATTTAGATCATAATTCAAGTCTAAATTTTTTAACCACAACGAATTCCATTTCCGAAAAAATCAACCATTTTAACAATGAATCTACGAACTGCAATTTTGTTTTAGGTAGTTGGTTTATTAAGGCAATATAAATTTAAATTCTAGCATGCAAAACAATGGCAATGACAAAGAAGAAATCACATTCTGGGTATATATAAACTAGTGATGATTTAATCATTCTAAAATTTTTGATAGCCATCTAGCAATGACAAAATGGTTCAAGGGTTCTAGGTTGTAGTTTTAGGTTTTTAAAATTTGTATTTGCAACTCAATTGGAAGCATTATTAACCTTAAATATTTCCATAAAAGGTCCATTAAATTAGTAGCGATCGTGCCATAGTTTTATATCCCAAATTGTATTCTAGTTATATATGTATCAATTTGCAACAACAAGTAGAAATCCCATGAATTGGTAAATGGAAAGACAACAAATAAAGAAATTCCAATATATTTAGTTTGTAATTTGAATGGAAACCATGCTAGAAATTCCCCTTCTATATTACAAAAAACCATCAAGGGAAACTTGCATACAATGTCAGAAAATACAAGTACAATTTATGACAAATTTATAAAAACTATATCTATACAATTACAAATATCAATAAGAATACCGTAACTGGCGTTCCGTTCGACCTCCCACTTGCTAATCCTGGGAGAGATTCCTTGCAGGTACCTCCTAGCCAGCACTAGGGGTACTCTTCTCCCAACAGCCCCCTGAGCTGCAAAGGGGGCCACACACACACACAAACCAGTACTCTGGCTCCAGAGTTTTCCTCGCAAGGGGGAGCTACCACTCTATCCTCAAACTTGGTATCCCAACTCTCACAGAGTAAAACACAATCCAAAATGATACTGGAAACACATATTTACCAATAAGCAGTTAACCATTTCCCATACATCCCATTTGTTTTATAGAAATTTCCTCCTTGACACATGTCCACATGCACAATTAATTAACTTTTTAATTAAATAGAAATTAGGATTATTTACCCTCAGACTTGTCACACTCTCCCCAATTACACAAGTATTATACTAATTTTATTTTAATTAAAAGTCAATTTCCACGTTACCTAATGCATTTCCTAATTTGGCTCTTAGTAGTCTCTTTGTTGATTATCATTTAATGAGTGTTCTCTAACTAGATCTTAGTTAGAGTTTGATTAGAAGTCTTCTAGCATTAGACTAGTGGTCTTCTAGATACCATCTATGTGTACACCTATTCTCTCATATTTTATTTCTTTCTTATTTTAAATTCCTTTTATTAATTTATTCACATGTGCATTTTATCTCATCTTTAGTTTTTCTCACTATTTTATTTCTTAATTTGATTTATCCCAATTTTTTTTAAAATTTAGTGTAAATTTAATTTAGTCCCCTAACTAAGCTTAGACTTAGGTGTAGTCTTTGAATTTTATTAATGTGAGATTTATAATTAATAAGATTCCTCAGTTAATTATTTAATCGAAAGGTCTAATCCATTCAATGTTTTCTAGGCCACTTAGATTTATTTACTCAAGTTTTAATTACATGACATTCTCTTCAAGATTTTCCCTCTAGTGATCCAAGGGTGCCACTCTCCTATGACTAGTTTTGGTAGTTTGTCCAGCCATTGGAGTCAACACTCCACTCAGTGGAGCCAGAGACTAAAGGGCCTCTAAGGAATAATGAATCCACCTTGTGTGATAGAAATATTCGTGAGTGATTGTCTTAGTCCGTCCTCATGCCATGGGGACCTCTCAAACTAGGTAAGCGTTAACCTACAATTTAATCCATAGCCGGGGAGTGCTAGTAGGTTGTGGCAGGGGACTCTGCGCTTATCCCTCAATGTTTGGTTTTTTGTGCATGGATCAACGCTACTCCTTATGAGTCGGATTAGCAAGCATCCTCCAGCACATCTAGTGACAAAACACTTTCAATGATCCATATACATAATCATATTAATCAATCATATGTCACATGTGTGTGTAAAATGAAATATTCAAACCAAATACAATCTACTCCCTAACTTAATGAGTCAAGGGTCCATTTGATGCCATCAACATCCATAATCTATCATGTGTCTTGTACACTCAGGTAAAATTTTCAATAGCATATGTCAATACATATATAAAACAATATGTCAACCCACAACATCATCATCATTTATAATCCATAATCAAAACAATCACCATGTACCATAACCGGACACTTGCATACAAGTGTCCTCAGAATATCGTCCCGATACAAGTGTGCTTATTAAAGAGAGATGTTACATACACCCCCTCTTGTTTAAACTTGATGAAGTTGTAGAGTATATAAATGCAAGTAAATAAAGGTATTTGACAAAGATCTATATGTATAATCTATCAAAAAAAAGTAAGGAAGCGGTTGGCCCTTATCATATGCGTCCTCCCAAGTATCAGAGTGTGGACTATAATTGTCCTTGGACCTTGAACATATCGACTATTTGGCGTGTAGTTTTTCAAATCGATGGTCGAATGAGGATTGGCTCTGTCATGGGAGCACCCTCATCCAACACCTACAAGGAACTTCGTGTCAATCACATGTGTAGGATCACTAACATAATGTCTCAAAATAGATACAGCAAATACGCCGATTACATATGCCTCAAAGAATCATGAAGGCTAGTGGAGTAAACCCCCGGGTCCTTTCTTTTCCACAACATCGAAGGTCCCACAAACCTAGGAGAAATTTTATCACCCCTTCCGCTTGGTACAGAACTCTTAATGCTGGTTTCACCCATGAAACTATGGTACCAACTTCTGGTACTTGGAAGTCGATGCGTTACATTATCATAACTCTTCTCTCGATATTGCGCTTCTTTAATCCATTGTCTTATCAGTTTAATTTGTTCTTCCATTTCTTGGAATCGCTTCTAGTCTACTAGGACCCTGTCCTCAAGTCAATCCCAACTTAACAATGTCCGACATGGTCTCCTTTAAAGAAACACAAACGGTGCCATCTGTGGTATTTTATTAGTTATTTGTTGTATCATAAACTCTACTGTAGGGCAAGAATTCTTCCCAACACATTTTTTGGTCCATCACATACATATGAAACATATCCTCCAAAGGGAATTTGGTTACGTTCTTTGGTTTTACCGATGCATCTTAGGGTGATCACGTTATATTTGGAAATCCAGCTATATTTCCCAAAGCCTCTTGGAAGCTGGTCCAAAATTGTCCTATAAACATGGATCCTCGATGGGATACCAGATCGACTGCTTGGTACCATGTAATGTCACAACCTCGCCCGACAAAAAGAAATCTAGCTGTATAATACGGTGCATGATACGTCATACATACATGAATAAAGTGTACACTCAACCCGTTGGAGTGTCCAGCTACCGAAAGGAAATCGGTCATGTCGCTTTTCCATGGGTGGTAGGCCAATTAAAGTTAATCAAAATGACCTCCCTTTGATTCGAATAACATGTGGCCGGTAATAATCTGTTTGAATTGTCTCACATTTATTACCGCGCTATTTTAGCGCGGTCCCATTGAGCCAGCGCTATTACCCGGATCGACAACATTATTGGATTTCTGCAAATTATATCTCATCAATCTGTCATTGTCCAATGTAACTCCTTCAGACCGGTTACCATCATGGTATCTTGTCCAATATTTTCCATAACCTCTTTATACAGGTCATCGTGTTGTATAGTTAGGATATTTTCTCAAAGATTCATCTTAAGGGGTATTACTTGAGAATATGTGTGGTCTCTAACTCAGTAAATACGCCCTCGTTTCATTGTTCCTTTTGTGTAAGTAATCTTGAAGTCATATTCGCTAAGAAACTCCAACCATCTAGTATTCCTGGAATTTAGTGTTGGTTATCCAAAAAAAATGTTTCAAACCACAATAGTATGTTCTTAGCTCAAACCTCATTCCCATGAGGTAATTCCTCCAAATCCTTAAGGCTTGTACTATGGATGCCAACTCCAAATCATGCGTTGCATGGTTCTCCTCATGCTTTCTCAATTTCTTAGAAATGTAAGCGATCACTTTCGGTAGCGAATCTTGCATCAAAGGCTTCAAAAACTTGAAGCCTTCATTGGACGCGTCTATGCATACCAAGAATTCCTTAATCCGTAATAGGGGATTTTCGGTATTATTGTGTTGTCTTTAACAGATTCCTTGAGCCTTTAAATACTTAGCATTTCGTTCATTTTCAAACTTTTTTTTCTTTTGCAATTCCGTGTTCAGATTTGCTATCTTTGAAAACCTTCAATGAACTGTCGGTAATATCATACTAAACCCACCAAATCATTGTGCTTCTTGTCGCGTTTTTGGTGTTGGCCTTTCCATAATAGCCTCTACTTTCCTAGATCTACAATGATACCTTCACCGACTATGATATGTCCAAGTAATGAATTTTTGATTGGTAAAAGAACATTTCAATAGCTTCAGGTACAATTTGTTTTCTGGTAGACACTATAGTACCAATATTAAATGTTCATCATGTTCTTCTTTTTATTTAGAATAAAATCGATTATGTCATCAATAAATGCTTGAATAAACTTGTCCAAGTACTCATGGAATACCCATTCATCAAAGTCATGAATAACCCCAGAGGAGTTAATTGATCCAAATGGTAAAATATAAAGCTCATAGTCATGGAATCTAAGGTGTATCGGTCAAGGATATCTTCCTCTAAATCATAAGGTAGTATTCGATCTCAAGTCAATCTTGCGAAGAGCAGATCTCTCAACTTTCATCTGATCAAACATGACTGTCTATTCTTGGCATGGCTGGATTGATCATCCTTTGTTCAATTGATTATTCAGTACAAGTCTTCCACGATGCATCAATACTCACGAAATGGCACCCCAAGGTGAAATTACACTTAGACGTGGGTCCCAAGTCCAATAATTCCTTCAATTGCATTTTCAAACTCCACAGCAATTGGTGTTGTCATCAAAGCGTTCTTGCTATAGTTTGAGTTCCCAAGTTTCAAGTCCTGCCAAACTCCATCTGTTTTGTGATGGCTTTGGTAACTCTTTTGGGAATACATAAACTCTTGCACTATAGGAAGGTTTTTTAATCCTTCGCCTCCGCCTCCATTTAGTGCTGGATTTTCATGCAACTTTACCTCCTTTGTGCTCCTTAGCTTTAGGAAGAAATAAACCCTCAAGATCCTCCTTGTTTTCTTCCTACAATCACTCTAACAGTCCAAATCATCACATCAAATTTAACCATTTTACCATGGTTGACACATCCCATCATCGCGATTCAACCAGTCCTTACCAATCAATATATGATGAATCTAAAATCGCGGCGGTTGGACTTAGTCCTAAAAATCTCCAAGTTAATACTACAGGTCCATAACCGCTTTCCTCAATATTTATTTTCACCGTGCCTACATATCTCAAGCAAATTAACCAAATTCTTTTACATAATTCTCTTTAGCATTGCGTACTGGAAACCGGTGCTGGCCTTTGGGTATATCAAAATAATAGAATTTGAGGTGAAGATTATACACGATGTCTGAAACCACGATTGGGTGAATTTTCGTTAAACATGATTGGCCTACTGCACTTGGTCTACGGGCTTTCTGATATCCAATTATGGTGATTGTCAGCGCTCAGCCCTTCTCGGAACAATCACTAGTAATGTGGCTCCTCCACACCAGCTCCAACATCTGAATCTTGATCTAACGTACTCTTGGTCCCAGAGTAGAGATTTGTTGGCCCTATGATTGGCAACTTGAACATTCACATTGGAACATACCTAAAATGATGTTACTCTTTGGCGATGTTGTTCTTTGCTGAACCTATAAGGATTCCCTACTGTTTGAGGAGTCATCATCGATAGTGCTCATGGGGCGGTACTCTAGATACCATCTCGATTCCACGGGGTCTATCTAAGTTGTGGGTCGATGTTGTTTTTGCTCGATGTCTTATATCAGATTCGGTTTAGAAAGTCTTTCCCCTAACGTAGTTTATTTAAATACTGCTCTTAGCTATACGGGGCCCTTGAACTACATCGTGCAATGAATGAGGCATTATAATCCTCACCTTTGCACACATGTTGAAGTTAAGTCCAAACAAACTGACGACTTTCAACTTCTACGCGGCATTTCGCCTAATAGGACATACCTAAGTATCTCCATGAATCTAAACTCATACTACAACACCATATAGACCACCCTGTTGTGAGGCGTTGAACTCATTAAGATGGTGCTCAATGAATACCTCAGATGAGTACCTCTCCCAAAACCGTTCCTAGAAAAATTCCCATGACACGTCTTCAAATGCCATGTTCAAATGTGGTAGGAGCATCTTCCACCATAAAAGAGACCTCACTAACGCCATGTAGACTTTCATTGGAGGTGTAATCCGCAGTCTGAAGGCACATTGCTGTTGTTCTCCAATGCCTTGTGGTAGACCTACGGCCAAAGCGCCCATGAATCGGGAAGATTCACTTTCTTGAGTTTCTCTATGTATCACTAACACACCAGTTGGGCGTGTATAATGCCCTCATTGGAAGGTATAGATGCTCGCCCTCATCTAGATCAGTCAGTTAATCGGTATTTGGCATCCTGCGACATCTCATCATACCTACCATCACAATAACATTTTCCGTTCGATGGAATTTTTTCTTCTCATGGTGTTAGACCCTTCTGGCATGGATGCTATCAAAGGCATCACACCTCTTCCTCAACAACGCCGCTTTGTCTACCTCCATGACTTCATAACAACGATTTTGTGGACCGGTTTCATAATTTAGTTAGCGATATAATTTTAATCATTTGTTTAACAACACGGTGGAAGTAACGAATGTCACGGGGGTTTAAGACCATCTCGATACCATATAGCGTCCCCTCATTGACAACAATTGATGAGGTACCAAAGGGGTATATATATATTTGCGACAAATATTGGGACAAGTGAAATATGTCACAACATATATTAATAACCTCAAATCAATCATCAAATCAGTACGAAGCGGCATCACTATTATTTCAAAACCATACCATATAATGATAGCAAGAACTACCCACCCAACCTATACGAGTTGGGACCTCAAGAAACCGTCAGTACTCCAGTCAAGGTTAAATAGACGATTAAGTTTGACCATTTAAGGTCGGAATGGCGGTTGGTGTTGAAGACAAGGGCATCTAAATCCCATTAATCTAATCATAAGTCAAAATTCAAGACTAGATTTATCAACCATGCCAACCATCAAATCCTCAGTGAAATAGTATAATCTGTCTTAATCAATCCTACACTGATAAGTGCTGATTGAGCAGAGATGAGACAAAAATGGCATGGAACAACAAATTGCATAAAGTACACTCTTAGTAGTAGATGAGAGGTCTAATTCGAAATCGTGGTATCTTTTCAAATTGGGTTCATTTCAGGATCAAGTATCATTTTATTAAGTGATTCAAAAATTAGCATCAATACATTCTAAACAACTGTATCTTAATAACATTATATATCTTATTTAAGAAATAAGAAGGAATTCAAATAATAATTACATACCCATTTATAAATCTCATAAGAAGATTAAGAAAACGTAAGAATTCAATGCTAAATTATATATCCAATTATAGGGAACCAGAGATCAAAATCTTATTAGAAATACACTACTTAGGATTCAGTAATATGGGTCATTTAAATGGAAGCACACATAGAACCAGATAAAGCTTCGTAATACCCAAATAACTAAGATTATCAAGAAAGGAAGAGGAGTACGGCAGAAGAATGAAATCAATGTATAACATGATCTGTTGATAGTGAGTGATATTCCGCTCCTTATAGTGATGACATCCTACAAGGTGGCAAGTGAGAAGAGGAGTGGTGAAACATTGATATTTCTTAGGAATGTGTAATGATGATAGTACAGTATGAGTTCACAAATAAGAGCTAGTTGGTGCGCTCCTACTTTGAATGAATTATTATGCAGAAAATACTAGAATTTCTCCAATACCCCATAGACATGCCTGGGTAAAAATGAGTCACGAATACTGAAATAACAGGGTATACATGTACAAATTACCAACTAATGAACGCTAAGATAAAATGGAAAGGAGGGAAGAACGGTGAACCCCAAGGAATAATTAAATAAAGAGAAGAAACGTTTGCTAGGTAGCTGTGTTCTTCAACACTTAGAATGATCCATAAAGTCTAAAACTGCTTCTCATTGAAAGTATTCCTTGAATGTAGAAATGTGTGGATCTAATGAAGTCCAACATGGCAGCACATTCAACCTTGTGCCTCTTGATCCATGGACCCATCGGACTGAAAATATTCACACACGGGTGGAAATTGGAACTTGGGATACTGGTCCCAGTTCTGCTAGGAGTGGTCAAACTCCACTTTTGCATAGTTTCTTACCATGGCCGTTCCTACAACCTCCTATAGAACATGGATCAAATATTGAGACAGCATATGCATGGCCATACAATGGGATTCACGGAAGCAATTATAGGAAGGGATTCTCATGCTGAGATCAGGTCCTCCTAAAATCCAATGGATTCCTTGCAAAGACACCTTCTTCCTAAAGTGTGAAATATGCCCTCTTGGGAATCTACTAAATCTTCAATGATGGCATGTTATCTATATGTACTACCTACTTATTTCCATACACATAATCTAAGTGTATGGAATTATCTCTAATTTATGAAACTGATGGAAGCACAGAGTATATGCATGTTTCACCCTTTGGGGTACTTCTAAAGTATCTGTAGAAGAGAGGTGTCATCAGGAAACTTGAGTGATTTTATACAGCCTTAGTTATGACCCACCTCACAATTCTGTTAGGTGTCGTACATGTCAATTCTGGAACAAAAAATCTGGCCAGTAAATTCAACCTTTTTACCTTTCAGGGTGATCATTAGTAGGTGGAACTTGAAGAGTGGTGGGGTTTGGAGATATCCTCCTTCGTTCTTTTTCTCCTTCCCATTTTGTTTGGAGGATCCTTTTCCATCATGCATGGGTGAGTGCATGTGCTTTGAGATATTTCACGAGGCCCACTCTGCATGGTTTGTCTTCTCTTAATGTGAGAGACTGGGTGATGAACCCATCAGTAGACATTTTTCGATTTGTTTCCAAAGACATCATGGGAAGTAGAAATTGGAGGCTCTAGCAGCATTCAGGTCCTATCTTGGACAAGTTACAGAATAATTTGTTTCTCTTATGTAGACTTATCAATTCCACATTCACCCAAGCTCAATAGTAAATATTTAAATTTAGTAAGAAAATATTGTATATTATCAAAACTTTCAAGATCCAAAGTATTCAACTCTACAATAAGCATATGACCTCTCATCTAATACTGCTTTCCAAACAAACTTTCCAACGTGGTCTAGATTGCATTTGGAGTCTTTCTTGCGGCAACATGAAACCATAAATTGGTGGAGATCAACTCAAAAGAAGTAGTCATGTGGCCTCATCCTTATAGTTTTCCCATATCATCTTCTCAATGGAGTTATGCATACGTCAAATTACTCTAGGTCACTGCTTGAGTTAGAACGTGGCCTTTGACTTCCATTAAAAATAGTTGTATGGTGTGAGTAATATCACCAGAGTGATTAGACAAATTTGCATTGTCTCCATCTCTACTATTGATACTGAAAAGATCATGAAAACCAGTTGGATTCCGAAGGATATATTTGTGGTTTCTATTTATAGATATGATAAAACAACTATATCTCCTAAAATATGATGTGGGTTTGGATATTTTTTGTGAGCATGAGGATTCCTATGTCATACGTCTCTGATCAATTTACAGCCTGACCGGTTTGTGGATTTTAGATATGGTTGTTTTAATTCCATTGTAATAATTTTCTAGGGTATCTGAATTATAGCACCTAGAAGGATACAATGCGACTATATAGCACCTAATGGATAGAGTGCATCGATGTATAGGAAAACCTTCGTCTTACTGGCAGTGAAGAAGATACAATCGTCATACCAGCACCTTGGATAATGTAGAAGGCGTAACCGTTTCCCTAAAAAACAGTCCTTAAGTTTAGGTCACGATAGTAGCACTAACAATGGATAGACCGATTGTGAGTAAGCATCCTAGTAATGGATGAATTCGATTCTAGGTATGTAGCACATTTCTATAGGGATAGGCTATGAAAACTAAGGTTACTCAATTAATTAAATCCTCTACGCTCTTCTCACAGCATGCTGGTTTGCTCCAATAACCAACTCGACTCACGATACCATGTCCACATTGCCATGGGAAACCTTCCTGGAGACCTAGATAAAACCTTTACAAAACAAATATTATCAAGAGAAAGGGAAGAGAGATGAATAATGAGAATCATTGTATATTATGATATGTTCAATGAGTGAATGATATTCAATCATATAGGAAATGACATCTTAATTGAGAGAAAAGTGAAGAAATGATTGAGCTGGGTATTTTATTAGGAATGCATGCATAATAGTGATGTTATAAAATTAGAAAGTCTAAAAATAGAACTATTTAGTTAACTCTGCTTGAATTAGTGTGCCAAAATGAAATTTCTCAACAAATACTACCAAATTATCCTTTTATATAAAACTATAAAATCATTCATAATAAAGCATAATAATAAAGGAATTCAAGTTGAAGTCATGTTTTTTAGAGGAGGCTCTCTATGGCTGGGTTTCCCTAGCCACAATCCCTATCAGATTCTTCTTCATGAAGCCTCCCTCCTACTCGGCGTCCCCGGATTGGCTCATCCCAGGTGGATGAGAATTGATTTTTTTATTTGGTGCTCCGGCCTCTCTCCTTGTTGGGTTTTCTTTGGTTGCATGCAGCTTGCTTATGTGAGTCCATGTACTGGGTGTGGTTTTTTTCCAATATGGCTTGTCTTCTCTGGATTTTGATGCATTGAGTGGACTATGCCTCTCGAACAAATATGTTTGGGGCTTTCGATGACTCCCTCTCTCGGTGTGTTGGTTTCCAAGTTATGGGTATCTAACTGGGATGCAGGAAAACAGCGTTCTATGATTCTTGGGTTTTCTCACTTCTCTTTGAGGTGGTTGGAATGAGCAGAGATCCATCCTTTAGGCGTCACGGTGTATTTGTGGATACGCACTTTGAGGTCCTTCTTAGATGCAGGTTCTATCTTGCTTTAGATGCGGGATCTTACTAGTCCTTAATGGCCTTAACTATACTTAGTGGCTTACTAGTCTTTTCTGGGCCCTTTTGGTTTTCTTATTTTCTTATCTTTTATCCATGGTTTAGGGGAGTGCATCATGCACCTGTAAAATGTAATTTTGGATCCTTTTGGATGAGATAAAATTATGAATTTTTCCAAGGAAAAAAATAAAATAATAATAATAAAATTCAAGCTGCTTCACATATCCATTTAAAAGAATTAAAGAAGGAGTCAAAACATATTAATAAATATATAAGGACTTCATACCAACTTTATTATACATACATAAATACTATAATAAGATCACATCATAATAAGTAATATGTAAAGATTTCAAGCTACCTTACATATTCTTATCTAAAGAACTAAAAGAAATTCAAATTCATAATAAGTAATATATAAAGATTTCATAAACTAACTTACATGTCCACATATAAAGGACTAAAATAAGATCAACCACTCCATATTAAAATGTTAAGGTAGACATGAAACTGTTGTTTATAACAAGCAACGTTTAAAAGGTGGATTGATCTTTACACAGAGGGTACTAAGGTTCTGAAATCCATTCCAACCCTAGAAATGACATGCTGCTGTGTGCCAATCAACACCAGAGGAAATCCTCTGGAACTTCTCGCGCCCCAAGTAAACCTTCAAATCCATAGGGATAAAGCCTGGTCCACTATAGTAACCATGAAACAAATGCAAAGAAAAATAACTTACCCTTTTTTAGTTAACTGAGCATTTTTCCAAAAGTTAAATACGAGGATATCTAAATATGAACATCAACTAACTGATATTGGGTAAACAAGAATCGAATTATATTTACACCTAAGTAATTCCATAAATGAATACAAGGATAATGAATAGATTGTAAAAATAAACACCATGACTGCCATTGATGTGGCAACAAACAGGTGAATGTATTAACTGTTAAGTTTTAAATAAAAGACAATGCATTAACGTAGAGACTTCCATCGAAGTGGAAACAACAGGTAAATTCATTAATAGTTTAAGATTTTTTTTTTTTAAACAATTAAATTTATGAAATCTTGGTTTAATTTCTAAAGGCAACGAAATAAGACTCCAACGACAAGGATTGCAATTAGTTGGCAGTTTTCAAAACCAAATCATACACAACGCACAAGGGGAAGAAATTATATATCCATTAACACACAACATTGGCAAGGGATTCTACACAAATTAGTAAATTTATCAATGGTTCAATCTTAAAAGCAACAACACGAATCCGAATGTCCAAGTGATACATTGATTCAAAAATTAAAACTCCAAAGCTATAATAAACTTCAAATTTTTGGAAAGCAATATAATTGCTACCATGATCCTGACAAAATTTGTAATTTTCGAGTATATAAAAACAAAAGAAGCAGTGAACGCTCAAATTTTAAATTCTGGGTTGTTCAAAAGTTTGGCAACAATGACACGGAGTGGTAAAGTTCCAAGTCATAAGCCATTTTTCAAGCATGGAATCGATAGTTAAGGGCTAGTCAAATGCATATTAAATCGTGGAAAAGAGCCAACGCAACACACACCAGTCAACACCCAAACAGTAAACAAGGCGCTAAGGGAAGAGCCATGAATCAAGAGTTTGTACATTACCAAATCCACACGAAATTGAAATTCGGGTCTGTAATTCAGTTTGCAAAATCCATATGGAAATGGGAATTCAGATCAGTAAATTAATTAACAAAAAACCACACAGATTTAGATCGTAATTCAAGTCTAAATTTTTTAACCACGAAAAATCAGCCATTTAAACAATGAATCTATGAACTACAATTTTGTTTTGGGTAGTTGGTTTATTAAAGCGATATAAATTTAAATTCTGACATGCAAAACAATGGCAATGAAAAAGAAGAAATCACATTCTGGGTATATATCAACTAGCAAAGATTTAATCATTCTAACATTCTTAATTGATAACCCATCTAGAAATGACAAATAGTTCAAGGTTCTACGTTGTAGTTTTCAGTTTTTAAATGTTGTAGTTGCAACTCAAATGGCATCGTTCTTAACCTTAAATATTTAAGAAAAGGTCCATTAAATCAGTAGCGATCGTGCCATAGTTTTATATCCCAAATTTTATTCTGGGTATACATATATCAATTTGTAGCAACAAGTAGAAATCCCATGAATTTGTAAATGGAAAGACAACAAATAAAGAAATTCCAATATATTTATTTTGGAATTTTAATGGAAACCATGCTAGAAATTCCCTTTCTATACTACACAAAACCATCAAGGAAACTTGCCAATACACTATCATAAATACAATACAGTTTATGACAAATTTCTAAAAACTATATATATACAATTATAAATCTCAATAACAATACTGTAGCCGATGAAGATGGAATTTGAAGATGTCCTTGACGGCCGTTAGTGGACCTCAGCTTCATTGTCCTTGAGGAGACCACGATTACCTCCCAATAGCCAGCTAGAGGGTACTCTTCTTCCCCCTTAGCCCCTTCAACCGCCAAGGGCCACACACACAAACCATAAATACTCTAGCTCCAAACCACCATGGGGAAGGAGCTACCAATCTATCTCAAACTTGGTATCTCAATTCTCACCATTAAAACCTACACAGGTCCAAAGAATGATTTTGGTAGCATAACTACTACTAATAACTAGTTATCCATTTTGTTAAGGTCCTAACATGCCTACAGGTATATCAATGTATTGGATGTAATAAAGCTCTCAATATTAATAAAGCCTTTCAATACAAAATAGAATAAAGTGGATGAAAGAAGACCCTAATAGAATCTTCGCTTCTAGAAGGATCTTCCTCTAGATAACTTCTCTTAATAGACGTATTTAGTATAAATAGGGGTTGAGGGTAGCATCTAGCTTGGAGGTGTGTAACAAAGTCTTTACACACGCTCGTGGAGGTTTCCCCCTTGAAGGGGCCTGTGAACATTGTTTTCTGGATCAAAGTGTTATTTTAGTTGTTGTTCTCATATTATTTCGTGTTATTGTGGATGATTATCTTGGTTATATTACTGCTATTCTACAATTTCTAGCATTTCATTTACATTACGCATATTTATTAGATCTAGTGTATCTTGCAAATTGAGTATCAGGAGCATTTCCTTGGCAAATTGTGGGTATTTTTTTCGAGGGTAGAGACACATTTCAGCGTCTTAAAGCCCTGAGAGATCATCATTGGCGCATAAAACTATACGGTTGAGGGATTCATACAACATTAGGAAATACAAGTGGTTCTTAAAGCCGTTTTGTCACAGTTGTACCTTATGAAATCATGTTGGTTGCCAACGCCAGTGGTAGCACATCAAACAACACCCTGTGTATGGATCGGCCTAGATTTCCTTAAGCCCTCTTTAAGTAAACCTATATTTACATCAGGCACTATAGTGTCATTGAGAATAACCTTTCAGAGAATCTCTCTAGCTGGAATTGTGATGAATTGTCTGCAGCTAAAGAATACAGTCTATCCTCTTAGTTAGATTACCACAGAGATATTGGGTTGAGTACTATTATTGGACCCTACATGTATATTAGAGAGATATAGAATATGGAAAACCCTTGTCTATAGAGACCTTGAATACCACCTAACCAGCAGGGAACATAAACATAAACATAAACAAATTAAAAGTGGTGAGATCTATTTATGCATGCATTGTTCAGAATTAATGAAAATACACATTTCTTTTGGTTGGAATTTGGGAGTTTCCAGCTAGCGCAACATTCTGGTGAAGTATAACCCTTGTGTTGTAAAAAAAATAAAAAATGCATCAAGTAAATGCATCCGATGCAGTCACTTAATGGCGAGGAAGTCAAACCTGATGACCACCGGCTTAATCATCTTTGCATTGTAAAAAAATGGGTGTAAAAATAAACAAGTGACTGCCATTGATGTGGCAGCAAACAGTTGAATGTATTAATTGTTAAGTTTTAAATAAAAGGCAATGCATTAACGTAGAGACTTCCATCGAAGTGGAAACAACAGGTAAATTCATTAATGGTAAAGATTTTTAAAAACAATTAAATTTATGAAATCTTGGTTTAATTTCTAAAGGCAACGAAATAAGACTCCAACAATAGGGATTGCAATTAGTTAGCAATTTTCAAAACCAAATCATACACAACGCACAAGGGGAAGAAATTATATATCCATTAACACACAACATTGGCAAGGGATTCTACACAAATTAGTAAATTTATCAATGGTTCAATCTTAAAAGCAACAACACGAATCCCAGTGTCCAAGTGATTCATTGATTCAAAAATTAAAGCTCAAAATCTATAATAAACCCTGGAAATTTTTGGAAAGCAATATAATTGCTACCATGATCCTGACAAAATTTGTAATTTCGAGTATATAAAAACAAAAGAAGTAGTGAACACTCAAATTTTAAATTCTGGGTTGTTCAAAAGTTTGGCAACAATGACACGGAGTGGTAAAGTTCCAAGTCATAAGCCATTTTTCAAGCATGGAATCAATAGTTAAGGGCTAGTCAAATGCATATTAAATCGTGGAAAAGAGCCAACGCAACACACACCAGTCAACACCCAAGCTCAGTACACAAGGCGCTAAGGGAAGATCCATGAATCAAGAGTTTGTACATTACCAAATCCACACGAAATTGAAATTCGGGTCTGTAATTCAGTTTGCAAAATCCATATGGAAATGGGAATTCAGATCAGTAAATTAATTAACAAAAAACCACACAGATTTAGATCGTAAATCAAGTCTAAATTTTTGAACTACAATGAATTCCAATTCCGGAAAAATCATCCATTTAAACAATGAATCTATGAACTACAATTTTGTTTTGGGTAGTTGTTTGACCAAGACGAATAAATTTTAATTATGGCAGCCACCAGGAAACAATGGCTACCAAATCCACACGAAATTGAAATTCGGGTCTGTAATTCAGTTTGCAAAATCCATATGGAAATGGGAATTCAGATCAGTAAATTAATTAACAAAAAACCACACAGATTTAGATCGTAATTCAAGTCTAAATTTTTTAACCACAACGAATTCCATTTCTGAAAAAATCAGCCATTTAAACAATGAATCTATGAACTACAATTTTGTTTTGGGTAGTTGGTTTATTAAGGCGATATAAATTTTAATTATGGCATGCAAAACAATGGCAACGACAAAGAAGAAATCACATTCTGGGTATATATCAACTAGCACAGATTTAATCATTCTAACATTCTTAATTGATAACCCATCTAGCAATGAAAAATAGTTCAAGGATCTAGGTTGTAGTTTCAATTTTTAAAAGTTGTAGCTGCAACTCAATTGGCAACGTTCTTAACCTTACATATTTCTAGAAACAGTCCATTAAATTAGTAGTGATCATGCCATAGTTTTATATCCCAAATTTTATTCTGGGGGTACATATATGAATTTGTAGCAACAAGTAGAAATCCCATGAATTTGTAAATGGAAAGACAACAAATAAAGAAATTCCAATATATTTAGTTTGGAATTTGAATGGAAACCATGCTAGAAATTCCCCTTTTATACTACACAAAACCATCAAGGAAACTTGCCAATACACTATCATAAATACAATACAGTTTACGACAAATTTCTAAAAACTATATATATACAATTACAAATCTCAATAACAATACCATAGCCGATGAAGATGTAATTTGAAGATGTTCTTCGGCAACTAGTGTTCTGTCCGACCTCCCGCTTGCTAATCGCAAAGACTTCACCAGTACCTCCCAACCAATGCTAGGGGTACTCTTCTTCCCCCTTAGCCCCTCAAGCCACAAAGGGGCCACACACACACAAACCATAAATACTCTAGCTCCAAGCTTTCCTCGCAAGGAAGAGCTACCACTCTATCCTCAAACTTGGTATCTCAACTCTCACAAGTAAAACACAGTCCAAAATGATTTTGGTAGCATAACTTTACCAATAACCAGTTATCCATTTCCCATCTACATCATTCTTTTATAGAATTTTCCTTACTGACACATGTCCACATGCACAATTAATTAACTTTTGAATTAAATAAATTAGGATTATTCACCCTCACACATGTCACACTCTCCCCAAGTTGCACAAGTAATTACTAATTTTATTTTAATTAAAAAGTCAATTTCCTTCACATTCTCCAATGTGTTCCTAATTTTGCTCTTAGTTGTCTCTTTATTCCCCAGATTCTCATTTAATGAGTGTCTCCTAACTATATATTAGTTAGAGTTTGATTAAGAGTCTTCTTCTAGTTAGATTAGTGGTAGCTAGACTCTAGATACCATCATATGTGTACACCTATTCTCTCATATTTTATTTCTTTCTTATTTTAAATTCCCTTTTATTATTTTTATGCACACATGTGCATTTTATCTCATCTTTAGATTTTCTCACTATTTTATTTCTTAATTTGATTTATCTCATTTCTTTTAAATTAATTAATAAATTTGATTTAATCCCCTAACTAAACTTCGACTTAGGCTTAGTCTTTGAATTAGGCTTTGACTTTTATTGGGATTTATAATTAATATATTCACTCAATTAATTATTTTAATTCGACAAGGTCTAATCCATTCAATGTTTTCTAGGCCACCTAGATTTATTTACTCAAGTTTTTAACTATGCGATGTGCCCTTCAAGATGCACCTCCATGCTCTAAGGGTTCCACTCGAATTTGACTAGTTTTGGTAGTTTTTCTAACCCTTGGAGTCAACACTCCACTAATTCGACCTTGTGAGAGACTAAGGGATTCTAAGGAATAAGGACTCTGCCTTATTGTCTGCCCCTTAGAAATATTCATGAGTGACTGTCTCAGTCTTCCCTCAAGGCATTGTGGGCCTCTCTAACTAGGTAATCGTTAACCTACAATTAGAGCCACGATGGGAGTGCCAGTAGGATGTGATAAGGACTCTTCGACACCTCTCTCTCAATGTTTGGTTTTCTATGCATGTCCCCTTTACTCCTTATGTGACTCAAATTAGCAAGCATTTTTAGCCTGCATCCATTGAAAAAACACTGTCAATGATCCATATACATAATATGTCATATATGCGTAAAATGAAATATTCAAACCAAATACAATACACTCCCTGACTTAATCTGGAGTCCAAGGAGTTCCATTGATGCCATCAACACCCATAATATGTCACGTTTCCTGCACACTCAGGTAAACTCATCAATAACATCTGTCAATACATATATATCAAAAACAATATGTCAACCCACAACATCATCATCATGTATAGTCCATAATCAAAACAATCACCATGTACCATAACTGGATCACTTGTATGCAAGTGTCCTCAAAGAATAAGTCGATAAAAGTGTGCTCAGTAGAGAAGAATGTTACAAACTACCTTTCTTTTTTTAAGCTTAATTAGCTTAACAAATTAGTTGAGACAAATAATTAATAATATATATAGATAAGGGTCTAATTAAATAATAACTACATAGGTGGGACCCCTTGTCACTCCCATTTTTCAATTTTAAATAATCATCAAAACACAAAGTGTAATACCCCAAACATTTGATTCAAACATCTGCCTTGTAACTCCCATCCTCATATTAGTAATCAAATATTTTCATATATATCAGAAAAATAGAACATGGTTAAATAAAAAAATAGCATTATATCCATGATGTCCAAAACTCTGTTTAAATATGTATTTGTTGTCCAAAATATTGTTATATCAAATAAAAATATTGTCTTCAAAAGAAAATAGCATTAATAAGATTAAAACCCATATTTGATGTGAGAGGCATTTTGCCTCTTTCCACTGTTTCTTTCTCTTGATCCCTTTTTTGATTTATCCTATGCAAAACCTTCAACATTTGATAGGAACCTTGTGGGTGGATTGCACTGATGACATGGGAACAATAATGTTTCGGATGGAGATGAGAGGACACAGATTCAGAGGAATATTTGGATGACTTGGAGGGATTGGCCGCTCCTTTTCCCTTATCTATCTCTGGCTTGGGAACATCAATTTTTATCCTTTTTCTTGCATGAGAGGACTGTACTAGTGATACAGCATGATCATATTGAGAATTTGGATTTATTGGCAGTGGAGGAGGGGGTAATGGAAATGACACAATAGGAAAACCATGGTGATGAGCTACAGGCTGATGAACAATTTCTTTCCAACCATAATTGGCAGGTGGTTTTGGTCACATAGACACATGAGGGGGAACATGGATACTAGAGAAATTTTAACGTTGCCAGAAAGGAGGCCTCTTAGGTATGGGTTGCAGAATTCCTTGGCCAACTATATTAAAAAACCCATCTTGGAAAATATGATTTAGTTCTTACGAATCAGTGTCAAAATGTATCGAAAATCGTGGCCTTCTATGGCTTATTTGCCAATTATTTCCTCTGCCTCTATTATTACCTCTTCCATTGCTACCTATACTAAAGAAACTAATCTTGAAGCAATATTCCAATCATGCTATGAAAAACTCTTAACAATCCATGCATCAATACCCTACCTAAATAAAATCAAAAGGTTGGCTCTATCATTCACAATAGAAGCACATGCAATACATCCATCAATACTTTTAAACTCAACAATCAATTTCCATTTAAACAAGGAGTGATAGGGCTACTAGGAAGACATGGGGAATTGTAATGAGTGAAAAATGGTAGCATGGACGGGAAGCAACCAACAAATACTGTTCAAGAAAGTGTAGATGTAACTTCTTTACAAAAACAAAAAATGTATCCATATCCAAACTTCCAACACCAGTCATCATCCAATCCCTTTCTTTTCATGTTAATCCTTTCTCTTTTTTTTTTTTTAAATGAAATTCATAATAATAGAATAGGGGATGTTTTAAATGTATTTGGCAAGGCGGTGTGCATATAACAAGCGGAAAGTGATAAATGAATGGGAATAAGGCGATTACTGGTATGTTACATGAAATAATAATATTGAAAGTCGACATCGCCCTAATTTGCGAAAAAAAATTCTCTGTTAATAATTAAAATCCAAGGCACTACATTTTTTATAATGCTCAATATAAAACCCAATGAAAATCTTAGGACTGTCAAACTTTACAAATTTCATTTCTCCCTTGTCCTTTTTTTTTAGATATATATATCCATTAGCAAAACATTGTGTAAGAGATTGTTTACAAAGTCATTCGAAAACCAAATTTCCTCAAGCTAGCATGGGAGGCTAATAAAACAAACATAAATCCATCGACCTTTCACTATACAAAACTTATATCACAACCCCAATACTTGCTGCATAAACATACTAGGTTCGAAACCCCATTGTGAGCTAGCTAGTGCATTTTTTCCAAAAACCTATAACTTCGAAATCGACATTACCCTCATAGATAAAACCAATATTTTCCACTGTTGAGTCAACACCAAACAAGTATCAAAACCCAAGTTCGAATTCACTAACTTCCATATATCGGATACAAAACGAGGTCTGGGCAAATATAAGGGTGAAATATTAATAAGGGGTTTGAAAAACAAAAAAGCCATTTATTTCCACAACAGACTTTCCACAGACCTCCCATGGTGGCTGCAAGAAAAATTCGCATGTCTCACATATATTCACAAACAATGGAAATATAATTCGAAATAGTTGCAATTCTTCCAAATATTAGGTAAAGGGTATGACATTATGAAAAAAAACCAACTATTCTTTTATTTCATAGAGAAAACCCTTTGAATTTTAATCACCAGAGATGAACGAAACCGAAAGTACTTACCATAATTATTTGCCAATAGTCACAGCCAAATAAGCAGCATTCATTATGGGCACAATACAATCACATATTTCAAACATAATGGAATGTCGAACATTATTCCCAGCTTGAAACGTTTAAATTCCAACATGAAGGAACCTTCTTTAAATGTAATTTTCACAACCATAATACCCACATACATCCATTATAAACTTCGAAAATCAAACACAGTCTGTAAGCAAATTGTTAAGCCCTAAATATTGGCTCATTACACCTTCATTGGGGCATATTACATTAGTAATGTTATTTTATTGATGTCGGCTTTAGTCCATTAGTTGTAATTATACCTCCTAGTCTCCTATATATACCAAGGAGACATTTTCATTTGGAATCATCTTGTATTTGGACATTTATGTGGGCATAAGAAGGTTTTCCCCTTGAAGAGGCTTATTATATGAATTTCTCTCTTTTTCAAGGAATTCAGTACTTATTCTGAGGTTTTTCTATGCTATATTTATATTTGGTTCCTAACATATGGTATCAGAGCTCAAGGTCTTGGGGTTTTGCTGCTACATATGAGACACATTGGAATTTTCACCATAAATTTTTTTCTACAATGATTCAAAAGGAAGGACTTGGAGGATATTTAGTAGACGAATCAAGGTATGTTGGGTTAAAATTTCAGCTCCCAAGGTCTTATACTTTCATAGATACAACCTTTGTAATATAAGGTTTTGGAATCAACTTGAATTGAGTCATTGTGGAATTTTCACTATAAACATTTTTCTGTAACGTTTCAGACCCTGAAATCTAGAGGATATTCACAAAAATTAGTAAGGTAGTTGTGGTAACAATTTCCGCTTCTGGTTCATCTTACATTTGTAGATACACCCTGTGGAAGATAAGGTATCTGACTAGTCCTATTGACTAGTCTCAAGAAGGTTTTCCGGGTAAAACAATCATAACTTCTTCCTAGAGTATCCAAATTGAGTGAGACTAGTTGCATTAGATAGTGGATAGACTGTTGTAGTTCTGGTATGAGTTTCAAAATTTTATATCAATTATTTTGTGTGGGGCACACTATACAAGTGAGATCTCTTGGAAAGGCCAAAAATCAGCAAGTTGTGGGGAATTTATCACAAATTCCACTTGGCACATCCAATTTTGACTAGACCTGTGGCATTGCAGAGAAGAAATATCAGAGAGCTATAAAAAACAAAATTTCATACTCAGAAGGGCCAAAATTTTAGAGATACAATAAAATGAATATTGTCTAGCAGAACTACCTCAAAATCAAGGTTTAAAGTGATACTTAGCCAACATGCCACCAAAAAAGGGAACTTCTACACCAAATAAGCCTCCATACAATCCTACTTGGACTCTTGATGAAGGTGAAGAAATGCGTAGGGACATAAATGATTTACAAAAGAAGACAATAACAAAAGATGAACTACAAGAGATGATGGATTCAATGAAAGCTACGTTGGAGGTAATAAATACTAAGATGGATGGTTTAAAAGGGGAGATCATGGAAGGATTGAAAAATTTCCTAATAGAGAGGACACTTGAAAGTGAAAATGTATCCCATGAAATTCATGATGAGGACACAAGGAAGGTGAATCAAGAATGGAGAA
>SNQJ01S0001742.1:32010-43753 GCA_010110895.2 Picea sitchensis
TTATTTTATTTATGTCAGATTTAGTCCATTAGTTGTAATTATACCTCCTAGTCTCCTATATATACCAAGGAGACATTTTCATTTGGAATCATCTTGTATTTGGAAATTTATGTGGGCATAAGGAGGTTGCCCCCTCGAAGAGGCTTATTATCTGAACTTCTCTCTTTTTCAAGGTGTTGAGTACTTATTCCAAGGTTTTTCTATGCTATATTGATATCTGGTTCCTAACACAAATCTAAGAGACAACATCATGATTTTATTTGAAGCAAAGCTACAGTTCATGAATGGAGAGGTAAGATCCAACATACCTGTAAGGAGAATGCTAGAAAACCAACAAGCACCACTATTCCTTCAAAGGCTGAGCAAAATGGAGGCAATACTAACCAATGAAACCAACACAACACAAGAAAAGTGAAGGTGGCGACCTCAAGGTAGGGTAAGAACGATGTGTAGTAATTGCACATCTTTTCTCACATTAATTTCCACCCACCATAGCCAAGTATGGAGTGCACCCAAACTTCCAACACATAGTTCACCATGTATATTCAATTTTCGACATAAATTTTCAATCCAAAATCGAATCAGTCTCCCCACATTAATCTCATAAGACCTATATGTATGTTTAACACTTAGCACCAAAAAAATCATGTCCCACATTCATTGCTAGTGGAAGATTGTCATTCCATAAAACATATCAATTGTCCACAACATATACAAGTATACCATAAGTGCAATACACCATACTTGTGATGTGGATTGTGCTTGAAGTTTGAAAAACATGCCAAAATATATGTGTATCAAGAATAAGACAAGATGCTTATTAAAACAAACATTCCCCCCCTTTCCTTTTTTTAAATTAAATTGCCAACACACTCATCATTCATCCATTTCACATGGAAAGCGACTCGAATTTCTGGGTTTATTCTCAGACTGTAGAATCATTTTCGCAAGGTAGTCATGAGCGCAAAATCAAAGAAGCGTCTTTCATCATTATTCACATAAATGGCCCCCACCTATTTAGTATATTATTAAATATATATAAGTAATAAGGCATTGCAACCCATTTGCAGGAAGGGATTCCATGTTACGCTTTTGGGCGTCAACAAACTGACGACCCCACAGGGAAATCTGTTTTCAATAGATTTAGAACTTAGAATGTTTGGTTTTGTAGACCAACAGAAGTAGGTGAACAAAAAATGTTGAAAAGAATAGCTATGCAATAGGGGGGAAAATATGGTTTAAGGGAAATAATGAGATGAGACTTCGGAGAATAACTTATGGAAAGTGAGATGTATGAGGGGAGTTGGTCTTGTATGCATAACAATTGAATAAGATTCATAACTGATAATTCTTTTTAGACTTTCTAGGAGAATGCTTATGATATGCTATTGAATCTCGGGATGGAGGGAAGAAAGGGATAGTAGAAACAAGGAAGAAGACAAAAACTACTATACTACAACAATATTGAAAGAAAAAATCTATTTCAATGGTATCTCAAAAGGAGGACATCATGACAGTTGTGTGTATTCATTGATCAACAATACTTACAGAATGACATTGTTATGGAAAAAGTGATACAAAATTTATTTATGATGATTACGCGAAACAAACAATAGGAATTAAAACTCAACAAACCAAAGTAAAAAAATAAATAAGACAAATGACTATATACAATAGTCATGTTTACACAAAGCATTAATAATCAAGCTGGTTCCACATAATGTTTCAAGTGGAAACCATTAATACTATAAGAGAACAATTGATCCTCCAAATCCTTTAGAAGGTATGAGTTTGTGCTTAAGATAAAAGCGATTTTGAAAAGACCTAGTCATAATTTTTAGAATTTAGAATGTCTCCCTCTTTCAGCATGGCCTGAGTCCCATAGTAAGACTTTGTCGTCAATCTTGAATTCAACAGCCTTTGCTCGTTTGGTAAAATAATTTTTCACTATTTTCTGCCTTCTTTTAAGGTTCTCCAAGGAAAATAATATTTGTTCTTCCCGGGCTAACAATGCATTTATCCTTTGGGGAACATTAGAAGAATTTAATTCTTCAGCCTGTAACATTAGTCGTAAGGAGGAAAGCTCTAACTTAGTAGGTGGAATAGCCACTTGGCCATATACGAGCTGAAAGGGAGTAAAACTTGTACTTTCTTTGGTGGTTGTATGGTCTGCCTAGAGAGCATAAGTGAGAGGTGTGTGCCACTGGAGAGGTTTGTATTATATGATGCTCTTTATGATCCTAACCAGATTCTTGTTAGTGGACTCTTCTTGCCCATTTCCCTGAGGGTAATAAGCAGATGAAATGAAATTTTTGACACCTAACTTATCCAGAAATTGGGTCAATTTTGCAGAAATGAAGGTTGGGCCATTGTCTGTAATGATCTCTAATGGGATGTCGAATCTTGAAAATATATTAGATTCTAGGAAAGAAACTACATTCTCATCCTATGCGTGTCTAAGAGGAGAAACCTTGGTCCACTTAGTAAATTAATCAGTGGCTGTCAAAATAAAGATATGCCCTGCAAAAGAGGGAGGGTTGATAGGACCAATAAAGTCTAGACCCCACTTAGAAGAAGGGAAATCCAGGAAGACAGGTTTTAAAGGCACGGCATAAAGGCGTTCTTTCCCAATGAATTCTTGGCATTTATCACATGATATTATGAATTTATATGAGTCAAGAAATATCGAAGGCCAGTAGGAACCATTTCTTATGATCTTAAAAGTTGTAGCCTTAGCAGAAAAATGGCCACCAATGTGAATTACAGAAGCTGATGATCCATGTATTTTGCGTAATAACTTTTGTGATTCTTCATCATTTACACATAAAAGTAACAAACCATCAACAAACCTCCTAAAAAAAGTCTCCTAAAATGATATACTTGGAAGCTTCAAGGCAGAGTCTCCTTCTCTAGTGAGGATCCAACCCATATGGACACCTTTGACACTACAAATAATACACCATATTTTTATACGAAGTATGTTTGGATAGAGAAAGATTATGATTTTCAATATAAAACAATGTTGAAAGAGGTTTATCTTGGTCGTCAAGTTATTCACTTGGTTCAAGGTGATGAGCTAATTTAAGGGCTAGGTCTCGTCCCTTGATTGTATTTGAAGTCATGATTGTCAAATCATGCTCCTAAATTTTGGCAAGCCAATGTGCAAGTTTTCCTAAAAGGTAAGTTTGTGAAATAAGAAACTTGACAACAGGAAAATGGGATTTTACCTGTGTATGTTTGCCAAAAATAAAATGGTCAAATTTTTCTATAGCCTTAACAAGAGAAAAAGCATGTTTCTCAATATAATATTATTTGATATCACCGTATGATAAACTTTGACTTATGTAAGCTACAATTTTTTCATTGTTTTGGTCATCACATTGTAAGAGGATAGCAAAAATTGCTTCCTTGGTGGCATTGGTATATATGATAAAGTATTTCTTGAAATCTGATTTTTCCAGAACTGGTGCGGAACTGATTGCTTTCTTAATCCTAAGGAAAGAATTATCGACATCATATGTCCAAGAAAAAGAACGATCTTGCTTCATAATATTATGGGTTGGTTTAACCATGACAACAAAATCAAGAACAAATCTATAGACAAAATTAATAATGCCCATGAAAGCTTGAACTTCTTTCTTGGAGGTGGGGGTAGGGAGGTTTAGAATGGCAGTAATACTCTCTTGATATATAATTATCCCTGAATCAGAAATAATATGACTGAGGAGATTTTCCTTAGTGACACCGAAAATAGATTTGGAAGGATTTAAAGAAATGCCAAATTTTCTGCAACGCTTGAGAACTTTTCTAAGATGACCAAAATGATCCAATCGGTTTTTAGAATCAAATCATCAAGATAAACTTGGATAATATTATCGATTATATCGCCAAAATCTATCTATATAGCTCTTTGAAAGGTGGAACCTACATTAGACAAGCCAAAATGCACGTGTTCATAAGCAGATGTGCCCCATCGTGTGGTAAATGTGGTTTTATACCTATCAATCCTTTTTACCTTGATTTGATTATACCTAGAAAAATTGTCAAGTAAGGACATCATTTGAGACCCTACAACCTGTAGTAAAATCATTTCCATATTAGGAAGAGGAAAATGGTCTTTGAAACTTGCTCTATTCAATGCGCAGAAATCGACACATAATCTGAACTGGCTAGTAGTTTTCCGAACAAGGACCAGATTTAAAACCCAGTTGGAATAATTAACTGGAAATATTATATTATCTCTTAACAATTTTTCCAATTCTTTCCTAATAGTGGATTCAAGCGCAAGCTTAATAGGTCTTTGTCTTTTCCTAACTGGTTTTACCCATTCCTTGATAGGAATGGCATGTTGTATGAGAGAAGGATAAAAGCCACGAAGATCCTCGTATGACCAGGCAAAAACATCTTGAAATTCATGGAGTAATTCTATTAATTTCACTTTCTCTTCATACGAACATTGGGCACCTTATTTAATGATCTTTGGAGATTCAGATGTTCCAATATTCAAGGAAATGGTATCACCAACTTTCCTTTTTGACTCCTCTTCCTTATGTGTTTCTTTGTTGCCTACATCACTTGACGAAAATGAAATTTCGAGAGGAGTCAAGCCTTTAGGAAATTTGTCATCTTCAATAGAGATGATTTCTTTGGGCTTAAACAATTCATTTTGTATGAAATCACAAATTCCTTCATCACTTAGGAAAACCTACCATGATTCTACGTTATCAAGAATGTGAGGACGATATAGAGATTGAAACATACAATCATGTCATTAAGGTAACGGTTGTTGGGTAGGGGATGCTGCAAAAATAGCTAACCTATCAACCATTGAATTAAGTTCACTCTTAACATGAGTGATGTTAAATCATAACATATTTGAAATCAACATCCAAACAACTTGAGTATAACGTTTAAGTAACTTATTTCTTCGTGAATAAATCTTACATACAAGATTCACAACAAGTTTAGAATCACTAAAAGCTGTAAGGTTGCCACAACTGAGGTTATATGCATTTTTTATGCCTAACAATAAGGCCTCTAACTCGGTGACATTGTTTGTGCAAGAAAATTCCAACTTATAAGAGAAACTATGGATTTTACCTATAGGATAATATAAAATGATGCTAGCTCCATTACCTTTATTTGAACACAAGCCATCAAAATGCATGTGCCACATGCCATATTCTAAATAAATTGGTTCAAGCATAGTGTCACCCTCATGAGAAAAGATAGAGTATGCTCCCAAATCTTCTTCGAGATAATTTACATTAGGTTGGGGAATGCTCTCTACATACGGTGAAATTCGTCCTTCCCTGAGGACTATAATGTTCTTTCCGTTTCGAGGGACGGAAAAATGTGTACCATCAAGTGAAAGGTATCCACCTGTTAAGGCTTGCCAATTTCTTCCTAAAGTAATTGAATAGTTACTCACCAGTATATCAATTACTTGGATGTTGAGGGTTGTTCTTATCACAGGATGTGTGCACAAAACTGAGGTTATATCCTTGATTTCACCTATATTTGATTTCTACAAACTGTTATAAGAGAGCATGCTTCTAGAATTTTCGTTAGTGCAAGATAAGACAAGATCTTCCATGATAATTTTAGACATCACACTTGGACCAGACCTGCTATCAATTAGGAAACAATGAGCTTTTTTATCCATGATTTTTACTGATATATATAAAGGGTGTTTTTTTACAGGGTTCCTAAAGTTATTTAAACCTATTTTATTTACAGTTCAATCCTCTTCCTTTGACACTTCAAATAGATTGGCTATGGTAGAAATATTACCTTCCATAAAATCTTTAATATGCTTATGTTGTTCTGAGATGACAACCATGTCCAAAAGAGTAACATCAACTTTGATATTAGCCAATTGATTAAGGATATTATACTTAGATGAGGGAAGAGGAGAAGAAACTCCTTGATTATACGAAGTTCTGACAGCTTGTGTATCATCATTTTGGGAAGATGAGCTTGGGGTGGAAGAAGTGTGGGAAAGGTCATATTTTCCCTTGGAAGTGTAAGATTTGTTCTTGGTATTGATTACCATAACATCTTCTAGTTCAACCCAATCTAAAACAACGATCATGGTATTAGGCCGTTTGCTAAAGACCTTGTCTCTAACATTTCTCTTAACTTCACAAGTACTCTCCTCATGATTTTATTCGCAGAAGTTACACCAACTACTAGACATTATGGCCTTTGGAAGGATAGTTTTTTCATTAGTATTCCTAAAAGGTGCTAAGGAAGAAGAAGAAGCCTTGGGGGAAGAGGAAGAGGAATTTCATTTTTGCTCATAGGCTATCATCCTATTATTCATATCTTGCACGAGTTGTAGGAGGTAAAACATGTCTATCTGTTTGACCAAGTCTCCCTTAGGGAGACCCATTCTTTCAAGTTTCTCCTCATATTCTAGGCAAGCCTAAAGGGAAAAACTAAGATTGTCAATAGCCTTCTCTTCAAGTCTATGATGATAAGGGGAAGGTAATGCATTATAATAATGCATGAAAACAACCTGATTTTGAGGGCGGATTAGTTTAGGGATTTGATTATATAATTTGGTGAAGTGAGAGTTTAAATATTTAATGGTTTCACCATCCTTATAGGAAATATTGTTGTATTCCCTTAATTGCTCAATTGGACTCTTGGGCTGTCCATAAGTGGACTTGAACCAATAAACCAATTCTTCCCAAGTTGAAAGGATTTTGGGAGGGAGGTCAAAAAATTATGTTGCAGCTTTCCCTTCAAGAGAATTGACAAATAAATGCATGCAAGTGTCATTATAGTTAACCCCTATGTTATGACAAGCATTAGAAAATGCTACCAGGTGTTCATTTGTAGTAACAATACTGTTTCCCGAGAACCTAGGTAAATGATCCTTGAATTTTGGTAATGGGTAAGTGGTTGATGCAAGATTCAAGGGAGAAGATACGTGCCATGGGGTGGTTGTAGCATCTTCCTCAAATTGGAAAAGTCCATATTTCTTTATGACTTTAGCAGGATTGGTAGTGGATTGAATAGGGACTTTATGACTGTAGATACTACCAATTATTGATGAAGCAGAAAGTTAAGAGGAGGAGGGACCTCCGGTGCCACTACCACTACCCAAAAATGTCATGTTGAAAGTGATAGGTATGGATGATAAAGATGAAATTGAAGAATCATATAAGGTTCACCTAAGAGAACTTTGTTGTGTTGAAAAGACAATTTTTCTCCTTCCTATTTCAAAAATAGGGGTAAATTCAGGGGACAACCCTCTTATCCTTCGAGAGATGCGAGGATTAGAGGACATGAAATGAAATACCAAAGAGGTAGGAAAAGGGAGTTACAATTTATTTCTGGGATGCCTTTGCCTGGCTTCCCAACATTCACGAATATTTATGTCCCTTTCAACTACTTACCAAGAGTGTTCAAGTTCAACGGGAGTACTATAACTTTCTAAAACAGTGTTGAATAAATTAAATGCAATGTTGGTTTGGTCATCAAGATCGTTTCCAATATTGGGTTGTCTCGTAACAAGTACTGTCATGGAAAAAAAAATCAGTCAAAGAGTAATCAAACAAAACAGAAAAATAAAATACAATCGTGATACAATCAACCAGAGAGATATGGAATATCTCCCCAGTATGGTCGCCAAATAAATGTTGAAGAAAAGGTATGAGGAACCTTACTCAAGGATTTTTAGATATCACCGGGCTAAGGCAAGATAGTTGGGAATGTCACCCGGGGTTTATAGCCTTAAAAAAAAAATACAATAAATTAATCCATAGGTAAAAATACAAGGGACCAAGGATGGTTTTATATATATTATATTTAATTATGAAAAAGAAATAAAATAAGCAAGAAATGGAATAAGTGTGTACGTGGATAAGAGACAAGATTAAAAGAAAAATCTAAACCAAATCATCAAAATACATGTGTGAGATTGAAATCAGAAATTTGATTTTTATATTGATTTCATTCTGAGAAACAAAGATGAATTCTCTTTACAAACCCATGGGAGGGTAGGGACCAATGTCAGATTTAGAAGCCTCTGATGGGAACCATACAAAAAGACTCTAAAAATGAAAGAAAATTGAAGCTAAAGATCTGGATCAACTTGCCACAAAATGTTGTCACTTGACTCTGCAAAATATTCTTTATCAGCCATGAAATTTAATCCATAAACAAACAAGAACACACGTATTGCCAAAGATAAATCAAACACCTTTAAATACAAGCTGCTGGAAAATATGATTCAGTTTTGAATCTTGTTGCCTTTAATAAGACCCTGCTTTCATCAAGATGGTTAAGCCTTCTAGTAAACTCAGAATGAATGAAGAATGAAAGTATCTCACAAGTACAAAGCAAACCTTATAACATAAGTTCTCCTTATATTCTCTCTTTATTCCCTTTGTCTCTTCATTTGGTTGAGCTTTTATCTTTTCTCAATAAGTTATGGTAGTTCAACTACCTTTATTTTGTTAAGCTTAATTAGCTTAACAAATTAGTTGAGACAAATAAATAATAATATATATAGATAGGGTCTAATTAAATAATAACTAGATAGTTGGGACCCCTTATCACTCCTATTATCACTATAACAATTTTTGTGAGAAATCTAGTTTCAGGACTTAGCAGGCTGCTAAACAGATGTAGAGGTGTGATAAACTGGAGAACGGGGCCATATCTAGTGGAAGAAGGCTAATTCTAGCAGGGGTGCAGGGTTGATGGGACCTGATGGGACTCGATGGGTCACATATCATGGGTGCCACAGACCAACGATTAGGAAGCATTTCGGGCGGTGAAATAGCGCCAAGGTTAATTTTTGGAAGCGGGCCGAAAAGAAAATTGGGATTTCAAGTCGAGACCACGTGGTGCAAGTGGGTGCATTTTGGGGCGAAAAGAAGTCTACCCCAAACCACTTTGCTTCATCCCCAAAATCGTAAAAGCATATAAAAAGGGGTGGACCCTTCTCATTATTTTATTTTTTCAAATCATTTGAACGTTGGAAGATTGGCATGACCACTCCATTCAAACTAAATCTCAATAGTGCTCCAAACTCATGCATTTTTTGCTCATTCACATGTATTTTTCATTGTTTCCATGGATCCTGTCATTATGTATATAACAGAGCAATATCCCACATCGAACGAAGAATCCCTAATTGATAGAGATTCAAACGTGTTCGATACCGAGATAACCATTTCGCCTATCTCCATAACCAGAGCCAATCTGTTAGACAATGTGGGGAAACATATACTCTTTCTCGAAGTAGTCCAGGTCTCCATAGTCCCTTACGTCATTGAGATCCTATTCCCTTTTCCAGAATTTATAGGTTGGTGCGCAGAGCAATACTCACAGAGAGAAAAAGTCATTTTAAATAAATTAGGGTTTGATATCCTATGTAGAGTAGATGGCCCATCAATTTGATATGCCCTCGGCATACCATAGTCCCACTCCACAGAGTATGAACCATTCAATGAAGAAAAGTTGGTCATGATTTACCAAGAATGTCCCTTTGAAGTAAAAAACCAATTTTTGCAGATGATTGTCAAACCCGAGTATATTTATGAGAGTATGTCCCTCCCGATGAATGTGAGTGTCATGGTTATTGAAGTCTAATGCATTTGTTCTATAATTAGTCAGATTTTAGGGTTGGATAATGACAAGTATGTGATAGAGGTCATGCTAGGTTTTATGTTAGAATTCTTCCAATCAGAGTCCAGTTAGTCAGTTTGTATCCACTTTGACATATTCATAGCTGATAATATACACAAGCAACTGATGAATTTTCAGTCACTAAGACATTTCGGATATTACACATATCTGTTGAAGACCTTTGTTGAGTCTCTATTTTGACACTTATAATACCCTATATTACCCTGTATCCGAACCTATTTTTCCCATGTTATAAGCCTATACTTGACTATTTCCTCCATAAACATACCTGATGACCTTGTTCATGTACACAAGAGCTAACTTATGATTAAGGCATGTTTTGTTTGATTTTCTTGAGTTAATTCGATTAAAATGTTTGATTTTGTATAATCCTAATCGTTTGACTCCTAACCAGTCTATTCCGTACCTCAGCGTTCTGGTACTACAAGCTACAGAGTAATCTGGTACCAAGTCTATTACGATACCCAAAGCAGTTTTTGATCCGGTAATGTCTGCTCTGCATCCATTTCAGTACCAATTCATGTGCTATTCCGGTATTCCCGTGCATCTAATCTGATACTCAGATTCACGACTGTGTGTATTCCGGTACCAAACCCCTGTTTCCAGAATTCATCTGTTGAATGAGTATGTCGATGGAGATATCGAGAAGGCAGTTGGACCGAAGCCTCCAAATCAGTTTTCCAGATCACGATAGACTCCATCACTCATGCACTTCATGTCATGAGGATGGAGTCCATCCCTAGAGATTCGATGTAAATACCAACTGTAATATTTTTAAAATTGTTTGATGCTTATCCTTAGATATTGATAGTATCGGCTCACCTTCTTTATAAGGGATGTTGTATAGGTGATAGGATAGTGGATAAATAAGGAATGTAATGAAGCAACTTATCAGAACCAGATGATACATATTGTTTCTATGTATGAGATGATGAATTGTTGATTCAATTTACCAGTTGAAGTAATACAAATGACATGTTGTGCAAATTCCTGAGTATGTTTACAACATTTTAGTTAGTTATCTTCTTAGAGGTTCCTTGTTGGTTTGGCAAGGGCCCACCGCCCCAACCAAGGAAAACCTCCCTGTATATGCTTTGTGTGATTGTGTGAATATTTCAGTGTGTTGTCAATGATTTCAAATCCATTTTAGGAGTTCATCATTAAATCATTCGTTGCTATATTGGTGTGAGTAATTAGATACTAGATAGAATAGATATTTTCCTTTTCCAATATTGCAAGTTGACATTTAATTGTTTGAAGTGTGGGATTGCTGAACAAATGATATTTTGAGTTTATGATTGCAGTTTTTTTAGTATGTACAAGAACCAAAGGACTTTATATCTTATCTTCATGTTCCATAATAAAGTCTCTTAGTCATGTTGAATTGTTCCTTATACTAAAGAAGGTGTTCTTGACTAGAACAAATTGAGAATTGATTTATGTTTCAAGAGTGACTGGAGTTGATTGTTAATCATTGTTTTGATTACTACATGAAACAAGATCTTAAGTTCATCTCTCTAATTCATAATCCTGGAATGAACATACTTGTCATCTAAGAAATACTCCTTTGATTGACTTTTTTGCTTGAGAAGTTTTATTATCAGTTTTCTCTTCTAAGTTTGAAGTTGTATGAAGTCTTAAAAACATAGTGTTATGTTATTAATTATTTCATGTTTAAGCCATATACTACATACATAGATAGGTTACCTATTCTCAACACATATAGTGTAGCAACTCTTTTGATTACGAATCCTGGATTGACATATAAATGAGTGTAGTATATTGAACATATTTATACACCAACATTTTGGCGTCGTTGTCGGGGAGTTGTAAATGGTAATGGGTAGCAATTTGAATTTTTGATTTTTTTGATGAGTTTGGATTGGATTTAAGGACAATCTGAGGGTGGAGAGAATACAATAAGACGAGAGGTAAGAACCTGCGCATCCACTTTGGTGGGGTTGCTCCAAAGTCAGGTTGTCCTCTTACTTTTGATAGTTAGAAATCTGTGTTTTTGTATTGAAATTTATTTTATGAGTAGGTATATAGATAATAAAGGTAGATTTATTACTCCCAA
>SNQJ01S0001742.1:44004-76807 GCA_010110895.2 Picea sitchensis
ACAGCCAAAGACACTAAATATGAAGCCACTTTTTATATTGAAAGCATAATACAACAGGCAAGAGGGGAAGCATTGATGACCCAATCAGAAGGAGGAGATGGAAAAGAAACAGAGGTAGTGATAGAGGAATTTGCATCTATTGTTGGGGAACCACACAAGACATTGGAACACCTAGATATACCACAAAACCTAGTGTTTGAACCATCACTTAGTGGAGAAACATCACCACCACCCTACAAACTGTTTGGAGACATGGCAGAAGAAGAGGGAAATGCAACTCATGAAACATAGACATTTGGATTCCCAATACTGGACATCGCCAGAGACGTTTCCATGAGGAAAATTCCACTGTCCTCACTGCCTCACTTCCATGGTATGTAAACAAAATATATTGACTCCTTTTTGTTTGAATTCGATATACTATGTAGAAGTTATAATTACACTGATAATACACAAAAAATAAAACTTTTTCCAGCTACACTAAAAGATTCAGCACTGAGGTGGTTCATGAGCCTAGGAGAACACACTGCCTTGTCTTGGGATGGTATGAAGGAGACCTTCCTCTATAAATACCAAGATTACTGTAGACCTAGGGATGCTAGAAATGACATATTTAAAATGCAGCAATCCGAGGAAGAAAGCTTGGAAGACTACCTAGAAAGGTTCCTATACAACTATCAAAAGACTAAGCAATTTCCCTTAGACACAACTACAATTAGGAATATCTTCCTAAAGGGTGTGAGGGATGAATGCATTGAAGTAATAAGCCTCATGAGTTCTCTATATGTGTACCAAAATCCATTTGCAGACATAGCATAGTATTGTAAAAGATACTCCCGCAGTCAGGCCAAAATTGGAAAAAGTATAAGGGATCCTACAAACAGAGTTGTTAAACCCACATCATGAGGTGTTACTAGGATTGAATTGGGGAATTTATTAGAAAAATTCAGAATAGACATCCTAAACACCATTAGTTCCCAACTTGATACCATAAATATTAAAAGGAAACAATAGGAAGAAAATGTTGCTTTGGCAATTTTCTGTCACCGGTGTAGGAAAAAGCATCTTGAAAAGGAATGCCCGTTTAATGTAATTGAAATCTGTGGCCTCTGTACATAGGATCAACCTACCAAAAAGTTCCCTTCTCTACCTGGACTTAAGGACATATTAAAAGGAGGAGGATAACATCATGAAACATCCTACCCCCCTAAGAGGCCATGCAGACAACAAAATCCCAATATGTTTGCAGACCCCACTACACAATACTCACAACAAAAATGGGTGCCTCCCATGTCTTATCCTTAATGGTCACCACAACAACCACAAATCCAAACTTGGTAACAAGGATGGAGAGGGTCGACATATGGGAATGCTACATTTCAGCCAACAGATTTTCCTACTTACCCACAATACCCTTCAAATATTTCTCAGTTTCTCCCAGGATTTAATCCTCCTACTCTTCTTCCACCTCAACAGCTGCAAAAAAAACTTGCACTACTTATGAATCCAAATATGCAACAACAAATGCAAGTTGCACCCATCCAAAATCCTCCTCGGCCTACCCCTATTCCTGCACAACCTATCTCTAACCCGAATAACAGGCCTACACAACCTGTGCAAAACCTTGAAGTACAAACCTTCCCCACTTATGTAATAACTCCATCTCCACTTAATGGAATTGAATTAAGATAGGGGAGGGTTGTAAATAAAAAAAATCCTACAATCTCCATTTAATGGAATTGAATTAAGATCGGGGAGGGTTGTAAATAAAACAAATCCTACTATGGTTATTCAAGAAGAAGAACGAGTAGATAATCACACAGATTAAGAAGAATAACAAATATATCAAAGAGAAGAACAAATGGAAAATCCATTAAATGAAGAAAGAAACACCCATGTACAACAAGAAGCTCCTCCTCCCAATTTTCATGCAACATAAACATATCAGAAAACAAATCCCCCTTATCCAGAAAGGTTACTTGTAAAACAATATGAGGAACCTCTAGGACACAATCTAGAGGCCAAACTTAGAAATATATGTGTAAATATCCCCCTACTACAGACCATCAAGGATATACCTATTTATGCTAAAATTATAAGGGACCTTTGCATTAAGAATCCATGGAGGAAGAGGAAGGAACCCCCTGTCATACAGGTGGTTGGGCAGTTGTCATATTTTATAATAGAAATTCCATCTAAGTACAGTGATCCAGGGAACCCAATGGTAACCATAGAAATTAATGGTATTTCTTTTCCAAACACACTGATTGATCTAGGGGAAACAATAAATGTTATGCCAGTAAACACTATGAACACACTACAACTAGATCACCTAAGACCAACAAATTTTTTTTTGGATCTTGTAAACAAATCAATCATCACCCCAACAAGAAGCTTAGATGATATAACAGTTACCTTGGATTTGTGGGAATACCCTATGGATTTCCTAGTAATTCATCCCAAATCCTCAAAACCAAGACAGCCAGTAGTACTCGACCGACCTTGGTTGGCCATTGCTAATGCATTTATTAGTTGTCGATCTGGAGAGATGCAATTTCCAATGGCATTCAAAGTAAAAAACTTATCCTTTTTGCCCCTGCCCAACCAGCCACTGAAGTTCCTCTCTGGTTGGAGAATCCCTATGGGGAGAAAGACTATACTCAACCATTTTTGACACTTGAACAAGTAAAAGGAGTGAAAGAGAAAACTGAGGAACAAATTTTAAGTCTATTCTTGGCTGATTCAACATGCATTGAATATCCTCAATATTTTCCTAGCTATACACATATCTTCAACTTTGAATTTCAAGAAATCTGGCACCCTTCCACCTCTACAGTAGCCACTGTTTAACAAATAGATGAAGGAAAAGAATCAACTGTTCAGGCTATTGAAATCAATCCTGGGAAGTCTTTGTATATCAATGTTAGCTTAGAAACAAATCAACAACATAATTTGATATAGATGATTCAAGGGAAATCTGATGGTTTTGCATGGGATTACTCTGACATGAAAGGGATCCACCTAGACACCTGTATGCATCATATTTACACTAACAATCAAATCATAGCCATTAGGAAGCCCCAAAGAAGAATGGATCCAACCTTGAAAGACATAGTGAAAGAAGAATTGCAAAAACTCCTGCAAGCCAATTTCATTTACCCTATATCAGATAGCAAGTGGGTCTCCCCATTAGTTATCGTACCTAAGAAAAATGAGAAATGGAGGATTTGTGTGGAATTTAGATAATTAAACAAGGTTGCCTGTACATATTACTTTCCCTTTCCTTTCATAGATCAGGTCTTGGACACTTTGTCTAGGAAGAGGTATTTTTATTTCTTGGATGGGTTTAGTGGTTACAATCAAATCCAAATTTCACCAGAAGATTAGGATAAGACCACATTTACCTGCCCCTAGGGGACCTATGCCTATAGGTTTCTTCCTCTTGGTTTATGTAATGCCCCGGCTACCTTTCAAAGGGTTGTCTTGGCTATTTTTTATGATTTGACCCATGATTGTGTGGAAGTCTACATTGATGACTTCACAGTGTACGGGGATGATTTCCAACAGGCATTGGACAATTTGGAGAAAGTATTGGTTAGGTGTAGAGATACAAACCTTTCAATCAACCATGAAAATTCTAGAATGTTGTTCACTGAAGGAATTTTTCTAGGTCACCACATCTCTGGTACAGGAATAAGAGTAGACCCTACTAAGATTGACATTATTTTCCAAATCAAGATCTCTAGATCATAGAAGGAAGTTAGAAGTTTCTTAGGGCATGTTGGTTATTATATGAGGTTCATTCAAAACTTTACAAACCTAGATGCCCCCCTATTCAAACTATTGACAAAAGATGTTGAATTTTGTTGGAATGAACAATGCCAAATCTCCTTTGAAATCTTGAAAACAAAGTTGTCAAGTGCCCCAGTTTTGAGAGGACCAAATTGGTCTCTTCTTTTCCATATTTGCAGAGATGCCTCAGATACCGCTTTGATGGTTGTCTTAGGAAAAAGGGAAGGACATATTCGTTATGCTATATATTTCATCATCAAGAATCTCTCACTTACTGAAGTAAATTACACTGTCACGGAAAAATAAATTTTGTTAGTAATACATGCCATCAACAAGTTTAGACACTTTATAACAATATACAAAGTCTTTGTGCATACTAACCATTCAACCATCAGATTTTTAATGAACAAACCTGTTACAAATGCTAGAGTGGCTAGATGGCTATTATTACTACAAGAATTCAATATCACCATCATTGATAGACCTAGAAGAGACAACTTAGTTGTTGATTTCTTTTCTAGACTTATTCATACAGGTGACAATACTCCAATAGATGATGATTTTCCAGATGAGAATCTATTTGCTATTTCTACTTACACCCCTTGGTATGCAGATGTAGCCCACTATCTTGTGACGAGAAAGCTACCTCAAAATATGTCCTTCGGAGAGAAACAAAGAATTGTTCAGTTGAGTGCCAATTATATGTGGCATGATGATTGCTTATACCGAACTGGACCAGACTTGGTGATCAGAAGATCTGTTCGGGAGGACGAGATACATGATAATTTCAGAGCCTATCATGATGGCTCATGTGGAGTCCATTTTGCTAACAAAAGGACAACATACAATATTCTACAGTCTGGCTATTATTGGCCAACCATTTTTAAAGATGCAAAGAAATGTGTGGCTAGCTACGATGATTGCCAAAGAATGGGAAAACCAACTGGAGTCGATGAAATGCCTTTCCAAGCCCAAGTAGTGATTGAACCCTTTGAAAATGGGCTTTATATTTTGTAGGACCTATCAACCCCATGTCTCGCAAGAAAAAGTACATCTTAGTCTTCACAGATTATGTAACGAAGTGGGTAGAAGCCAAGGCTTTGTATTCAGCCAATGAACAATCTGTTGTAGACTTTCTCTTTGAAGAAATTTTCACTTGTTTCAGTGTACCTCAGGAAATATTCACTGACCAAGGAAAAAAATTCACCTCAAATTTGGTCAAGGCTCTTACTGAATAATACATGATCAAACACAAAAAATATTCTCCCTATCACCCCCAATCAAACGACCAAGTGGAATCAACCAACAAGGTGATAGAGGATATCCTCACCAAGACTGCTCAACTGCATCACAAAGACTGGGTTGATAGGTTTCCTGAGGCCTTATGGGTCTATAGGACAACTTGGAGAAATATAAGAGGCCATACACCTTATGAGTTGGTGTATGGGAAGCAAGTACTACTTCCCATAGATTTTCAAGTAAAAACCTTCAGAACTGCCATACAATTAGGGATGGATCTGAATGAAGCTAAAAAAGAGGCTATTACAATTAAATGAGATTGATGAGATAAGACAATATGATCTACAAAGAAACACCCTTATACAAGAGAAAATGACCAAATGGCATGACAAGTACATCAAAAAGAAGTCCTTCTAGTTAGGTGATTGGGCCCTCCTATATGATAGTAGATTCAAAAATTTTAAAGGTAAATTGTCTACTAGATGGTTGGGGCCCTATGTGGTTGATACAATTTATGACAATGGTTCAGTAAGGATAAATACCATTGATGAAAATCAGACTCCCTTTGTCGTAAATGGGCATCGAATGAAGGTTAATCACAAGCCTCTATTAAAAGAGGATTTTGTCAAAAATGTTCTTCAGAGTTTCGAAATGAAACTGGTAAGAAAAAGGGTCTCTCCTCATGCTGACCTGCCACAGTAAGTTCAATTGCATGAATTAATTTATCTATGTACATAAGTGTGCCATTATATATAACTTTTCTTTTATTTTTCTGATATAACTAACAAAAAAAAAAGTTGGTTGTGTTCTCATGTAGACAAATGAATAAGGAGGGAATTTACCAGATGGAGTCTTCTTTAATTTTTTTAGACTCTTTAAAAATGAAAATACTGGCGATCAGGAGCTGGCCCAGGCTCGAGAAAAATCCACAAGACAGTGTATAGAGTTTTATTTAAGTTTTTTAGACTCTTTAAAATTGAAAATATCGGCGAGCAGGAACTGGCCCGGGCTTAAGAAAAATCCACGGGACGGTATAAAGAGTGTTCTTTAAGTTTTTCGAACTCTTTAAAATTGAAAACATTGGCGAGCATTAACTAATATGGGCTTGATAAAAATCCACAGAAAAGTTGTAGTTAGGCTTATTATTATTATTTTTTGTAATAAAAGGGAGTGCCAATAAGAGACATGATCAGCCTAGTTCTAAAATCTCAACAACTGGTCATCCAATTCTAGAACACCCTCTTTTCACAGAACTTGGAGTCCAACCACCAAATTCTTTTTGCATTATTCCAATTCAAACTCAGAATTCCTAAGTGATTGGTATTTGTTCCATCTACATGATTTTTCAATGGAATCAGATCACAAAACACCAGCTATTTCTACAAGGCACTGTCACCAGGTATTGTGTCAAAATCTCTTCAAGCACCAAAATACAATGATCGCCCCTGCGCTATTCCGGTACTGAACCATCTCGCTATGCTCATCTGGTACTGGACCACATCCGATATTGAAGAAGGAACCCTGTGCCATTCTGGTATTGAACCAACTTGTTGCACCCATCCGGTACCAATGGTCATTCTTGCACTCATCTGGTACTGAATAAGGGACCCTGCATTATTCCAGTACTGACCATAACTCTGCACTCAGATGATCCGATACTCAGGTGATACGATACTGGTAAGAAGGTGATTGGTAGCTCTAATCATATTTCCAAGTTGCTGCTCAATTTTAGTACTAGGACATACACATTCAACACATTTTTTTTCATTTTATTAAAGAAATCAGACTAATATGCATTAAACATATGGTCACTCTCGAATCATGACACACTCCCTACCATGAACTTCTATAAAATCCTCGTCTACATTTCCGTATGAAGAAAATGTCCCTATTTTCTGAAATGTTGAGAGTATGAGGTCATTATGTCTCTCACAGGATCAAATTCATGCCTTTATGATTATCCGATAAATAAACCTCATAATTCCATGATTCACTAACGTGACTCGAGCCACATATTTAAAACAATGATCCCGATGACGTCAACCGATTTCACACTCACGACTCTTGATCATAACAACCACGTCCCTTGTCATCATTATCTAACACTCCCATGAATATGGTCTGACAAAAAGTCTGTAAGTCGTTAGTGGATTCAACCTGCCTTACCGAGTCATCATTACCGCCGATGTGACCGTTTTAAACTAAATATCCATTTATAAACGCTCCTTTGGATGGCTCTTCCATCCAGATGAGCGTTATTTACCATTTTACTGTCACACCACCTTCAGTCATACTGTGATCTTGTGCCTTCATATCTTCGCATATTTTTCTCGTCTGATACTCCATCACAGTCTGTGTCTATCCGGTACTCAACCCTTGATCCTCTGTCCATGCCTCATATGCCCTATAGAATCGTTTTAAGCTAGCATGGGGGTCGACAGGCATGAGCTCATATTTCAATTATATAGGGAAACAACATAATATCAAGCTTGCAAGGAAAAATATGAACAGGTTGGTTGGGTTCCAATTTTGGAAAAGTTTAAAGGCCATCATGAAGGAGTCTCTCTTGCTTTTGTGCAGACATATGATGGAGAAAGTGTGCAGTTTGGAGACATGAAGTTGACAATTACGGAGGCCACCAAAGAAGAAGCTACAAGCTTCCCTGTGATTGGAGAAAAATACTTCAAGAGGGTGATCGTCGACAAGAAGATTTGTTAGAAATTCCTCAAGCCAGAACATCAAGATCCCAATTGGACTAAGGGAATCCCTCGGAGCTACATTAAAGAGGAATATTGGAATATGAAGTAACCTTCATTTATCACTTGAAACTTTTATCACATTTTGAGGGAGGACCACAAATTGATTTTTCTCACTTCCTATGGATGAGTTTAAAGAATATGGTGAGAGGATTAAAATCAATTTCCAAGAAACATGAAACTAACCTTCATCACCATGGCTTAGTAAAAATTTTGGTTGTCCATGCTTTGAGGACACAAGGTGGTAGTTGGAAGCAACTACTCCAACAAAATTTTTCTCAGGAAGGAATGTCCAAATATGTAGAGGCACAGGAGGCAGGAATACACAGTGAGGGGTCAAGAAAAAAGGTAAAGACAGAGAGAAGGAAGGAATTAGGGAGTAAAGAAGACACTATTGCACTCCGCTCATCCCAGCCTATTGAGAGATTATAAACATAAAAGTCTATTGTAGGGGAACCCACTACATATAGAAAGAAGAAAGCCACCCAATCTCATAAAATAAGTCCTATCTCAATTCAAAAAGCTAAAAGACAAAAGAAATATTCTGAGCTAGAGGGTAGATCAGACAGTGCACCTGAAGCAATCATTGGGTTATCACCAGAACCAGCCAGCCAAGTGGAGAATACCCCTGACCTCAGGATGCAGAGTAATAAAAAGCATGTCCGGCCTAAAGTATCTAGCTTAGTCCAGAGTCCTAAAGATCAACTGTCACGGAGTAAGAAACGAAAGAAGAAGAAGACATATCAATAGGATATTTCACATGTTATCTCTGAAGCAACTGTTGAACCCCCTCCATAACCAGTTAAGGAATTGGAAAATATCCTTGAGGTAGTTACTCTGTCTTCCCAAAAACCGGTTAGTGAGTTAAAAGAAACTGCTAAGATGACAAGTGGAAACAAAGGAAAGATCAAAAGGGGGAAGGCCTAAAAGAAACAAATGTCATAACCTACACCTCAATCTTCCAGGATAGAAATAAGGATTGATCAACAGAGGTAGACTCCATAACCCACACCTCGGGCCTTCAAGATAAAAATCAAATCGACACAAGAGAAACAAGTGTCCAGGCCTACAAATTTTATTAAGATGAAGAAGAGGAAGATGTTTGAGGAAACTACCACCCCTATCATCAAATATGAGTAATTATTGCTTCCCATACGAAGGACCACTAGAAGCATAGCCAAGTAGATAACAATTCCATCTATGCCTTCTCTTCAAGGAGAACCCACAGATATCCTAAATTCTCCAGAAAAAGGAAGTGGTTATGAAGCTACGGTTAGTGAAAAAAAAGGGTTAGTGACAAAAAATTTGATGGGTCTGAGAATAGAAAAGGAAGCCTGAGAGGAGGTGACTAAGAAGGCAACCACATCTAGCCCAGACAAATCCATGAACAAACAACAATTGATAATAAAGATTGGGAAGTTGAAGCAAGAAATTGAAGAATACCAGGTATTGGATAGGCACATCAAGGCAAAAAATGCACAATTAAAAGAACAGAATGCAAAGGTCTCTGCTAAACTCAAAAAAGTCTTACGATTGATCCAATACACTGGAGTAATTAAGAAGGAACTGAGGAGCAAATCTTTTGGCTTTAACATCCTACAACCAAGAAATGACAGAGAATGGTTCGATTTTGTAGAAAGTTTTTAAGTATCAATCTTGACGTTGTCGCATGGGGACATGCAATGATTTCAACATGGGGGAAATGTTGAGTCTCTATTTTGACACTTATAATACCCTATATTACCCTGTATCCAAACCTATTTTGCCCATGTTATAAGCCTAGACTTGATTGTTTCCTCCATAAACATAATTGATGACCTTGTTCATGTACACAAGAGGTAACTTATGATTAAGGCATGTTTTGTTTGATTTTCTTGAGTTAATTTGATTAAAATGTTTAATTTTTTATAATCCTAATCGTTTGACTCCTAAGCAGTCTATTCTAGTACCTCAACATTCTGGTACTACAAGCTACAGAGTAATCCAGTACCAAGTCTATTCTGGTACCCGATGATCTGGATTTATGTAGGAACACAATGAAACATAGAAATACACATAAACGCAGAGATGCAGCGGAAATAAGACTTCATTTCATTAATAACAAATAACTGAAATATGCTTACAGACAGAATGGAAATAAACTAGCTAGGGTGCTGGTAGCTTATCTCTGAGAAGAGATGTGGCTGCTACTCACATCCATGAGAAGATGATTACAATGAGGCTCTAGAGGCCTTTTTACAATAGATGAGAATGCCAAAAGTCATAGACATCCAAAAACCTAACCCTAGGAGATGAAGCGCCAAAATTCATGTGGGCCCCGTTTGGGTAAGTTAGTACATCAACTTCCCGGGGNATTGTCCACAACATATACAAGTATACCATAAGTGAAATACACCATACTTGTGATGTGGATTGTGCTTGAAGTTTGAAAAACATGCCAAAATATATGTGTATCAAGAATAAGACAAGATGCTTATTAAAACAAACATTCCCCCCTTTCCTTTTTTTAAATTAAATTGCCAACACACTCATCATTCATCCATTTCACATGGAAAGCGACTCGAATTTCTGGGTTTATTCTCAGACTGTAGAATCATTTTCGCAAGGTAGTCATGAGCGCAAAATCAAAGAAGCGTATTTCATCATTATTCACATAAAGGGGCCCCACCTATTTAGTATATTATTATATATATATAAGTAATAAGGCATTGCAACCCATTTGTAGGAAGGGATTCCATGTTATGCTTTTGGGCGTCAACAAACTGACGAATCCATAGGGAAATCTGTTCTCAATAGATTTAGAACTTAGAATGTTTGGTTTTGTAGACCAACAGAAATAGGTGATCAAAAACTGTTGAAAAGAATAGTTATGCAATAGGGGAAAAAAAGATGGTTTAAGGGAAATAATGAGACGAGACTTCGGGGAATAACTTATGGAAAGTGAGATGTATGAGGGGAGTTGGTCCTGTATGCATAACAATTGAATAAGATTCATAACTGATAATTATTTTTAGACTTTCTAGGAGAATGCTTATGATATGCTATTGAATCTCGAGATGGAGGGAAGAAAGGGATAGTAGAAACAAGGAAGAAGACAAAAACTACTATACTACAACAATATTGAAAGAAAAAATCTATTTCAACGGTGTCTCAAAAGGAGGACATCATGATAGTTGTGTGTATTCATCAATAAACAATACTTACAGAATGACCTTGTTATGGAAAAAGTGATCCAGAATTTATTTCTGATGATTACGCGAAACAAACAATAGGAATTAAAACTCAACAAACCAAAGTGAAAAAATAAATAAGACAAAGGACTATATACAATATTCATGTTTTCACAAATCATTAATAATCAAGCTGGTTCCACATAATGTTTCAAGTGGGAACCATTAGTACTGTAAGAGAATAATCGATCCTCCAAATCCTTTAGAAGGTATGAGTTCGTGCCTAAGATAAAAGCGATTTTGAAAGGACCTAGCCATAATTTTTGGAATTTAGAATGTCTCCCTCTTCCAACATGGGCTGAGTCCCATAGTAAGACTTTTTCGTCAATCTTGAATTCAACAGCCTTTGCTCATTTGGTAAAATAATTTTTCACTATTTTCTGCCTTCTTTTAAGGTTCTCCAAGGAAAAGAATATTTGTTCTTCCAGGGCTAACAATGCATTTATCCTTTGGGGAACATTAGAAGAATTTAATTCTTCAGCCTGTAACATTAGTCATAAGGAGGAAATCTCTAACTTAGTAGGTAGAATAGCCACTTGGCCATATATGAGCTGAAAGGGAGTAAAACTTGTACTTTCTTTGGTGGTTGTATGGTCTGCCTAGAGAGCATAAGTGAGAAGTGTGTGCCACTGGAGAGGTTTGTATTATATGATTCTCTTTATGATCCTAACCAGATTCTTGTTAGTGGACTCTTCTTGCCCATTTCCCTGAGGGTAATAAGCAGATGAAGTGAAATTTTTGACACCTAACTTAGCCAGAAATTGGGTCAATTTTGCAGAAATGAAGGCTGGGCCATTGTTTGTAATGATCTCTAATGGGATGTCGAATCTTGAAAAGATATTAGATTCTAGGAAAGAAACTACATTCTCATCCTGTGTGTGTCTAAGAGGAGCAACCTTGGTCCACTTAGTAAAGTAATCAGTGGTTGTCAAAATAAAGATATGCCCTGCAGAAGAGGGAGGGTTGATAGGACCAATAAAGTCTAGACCCCACTTAGAAAAAGGGAAATCCAGGAGGACAGGTTTTAAAGGAATTGGATAAAGGCGTTCTTTCCCAATGAATTTTTGGCATTTATCACATGATCTTATGAATTTATATGAGTCAAGAAATATCGAAGGCCAGTAGTAACCATTTCTTATGATCTTAAAAGTTGTAGCCTTAGTAGAAAAATGGCCACCGATGTGAATTACAGAAGCTGACGATCCATGTATTTTGCGTAATAACTTTTGTGCTTCTTCATCATTTACACATCAAAGTAACAAACCATCAACAAACCTCCTAAAAAAAAGTCTCCTAAAATGATATACTTGGAAGCTTCAAGGCAGAGTCTCCTTCTCTAGTGAGGATCCAACCCATATGGACACCTTTGACACTACACATAATACACCATATTTTTATACCAAGGATGTTTGGATAGAGAAAGATTATGATTTTCAATATAAAACAATGTTGAAAGAGGTTTATCTTGGTCGTCAAGTTATTCACTTGGTTCAAGGTGATGATCTAATTTAAGGGCTAGGTCTCATCCCTTGATTGTATTTGAAGTTATGATTGTCAAATCATGCTCCTAAATTTTGGCAAGCCAATGTGCAAGTTTTCCTGAAAGGTAAGTTTGTGAAAGAAGAAACTTGACAACAAGAAAAGGGGATTTTACCTGTGTATGTTTGCCAAAAATACAATGGTGAAATTTTTCTATAGCCTTAACAAGAGAAAAAGCATGTTTCTCAATATAATATTATTTGATATCACCATATGATAAACTTTGACTTATGTAAGCTACAAGTTTTTTATTGTTTTGGTCATCACATTGTAAGAGGATAGCAAAAATTGCTTCCTTGGTGGCATTGGTATATATGATAAAGTATTTATTGAAATCCAATTTTTCCAAAACCGGTGTGGAACTGATTGCTTTCTTAATCCTAAGGAAAGAATTATCGACATCATATGTCCAAGAAAAAGAACGATCTTGATTTAGAATATTATGGATTGGTTTAACCATGACAACAAAATTAGGAACAAATCTACAGACAAAATTAATAATGCCCATGAAAGCTTGAACTTCTTTCTTGGAGGTGGGGGTAGGGAGGTTTAGAATGGCAGTAATACTCTCTTGATATATACTTATCCCTGAATAAGAAATAATATGACTAGGGAGCTTTTCCTTCGTGACACCGAAAATAGATTTGGAAGGATTTAAAGAAATGCCAAATTTTCTGCAACGCTTGAGAACTTTTCTAAGATGACCAAAATGATCCAATCGGTTTTTAGAATAAACAGTCAAATCATCAATATAAAATTGGATAATCTTACCGATTATATCGTCAAAATCTATCTGTATAGCTCTTTGAAAGGTGGAACCTACATTAGACAAGCCAAAATGCACGTGTTCATAAGCAAATGTGCCCCAGCGTGTAGTAAATGTGGTTTTATACCTATCAATCCTTTTTACCTTGATTTGATTATACCTAGAAAAATCGTCAAGTAAGGACATCATTTGAGACCTTGCAACCTGTTGTAAAATCATTTCCATATTAGGAAGAGGAAAATGGTCTTTGAAACTTGCTCTATTCAATGTGCATAAATCGACACATAATCTGATCTAGCCAGTAGTTTTCCAAACAGGGACTAGATTTGAAACCCAATCGGAATAATTAACTAGAAATATTATATTATCTCTTAACAATTTTTCCAATTCTCTCCTAATAGTGGATTCAAGCGCAGGATTAATAGGTCTTTGTCTTTGCCTAACTGGTTTTACCTATTCCTTGATAGGAATGGCATGTTGTATGAGAGCAGGATAAAAACCATGAAGATCCTCGTATGACCAGGCAAAAACATCTTGAAATTCATGGAGTAATTCTATTAATTTCACTTTCTCTTCATAAGAACATTGGGCACCTTATTTAATGATCTTTGGAGATTCAGATGTTCCAATATTCAAGGAAATGGTATCACCAACTTTCCTTTTTGACTCCTCTTCCTTATTTGTTTCTTTGTTGCCTACATCACTTGACGAAAATGAAATTTCGAGAGGAGTCAAGCCTTTAGGAAATTTGTCATCTTCAATAGAGATGATTTCTTTGGGCTTAAACAATTCATTTTGTATGAAAGCGCAAATTCCTTCATCACTCAGGAAAACCTGCCATGATTCTATGTTATCAGGGATGTGAGGACGATATAGAGATTGAAACATACAATCGTGCCATTAAGGTAAAAGTTGTTGGGTAGGGGATGCTGCAAAAATAGCTAACCTATCAGCCATTGAATTAAGTTCCCTCTTAACATGAGTGATGTTAAATCATAACATATTTGAAATCAACATCCAAACAACTTGAGTATAACATTTAAGTAACTTATTGCTTCGTGAATAAATCTTACATACAAGATTCACAACAAGTTTAGAATCACCAAAAACTGTAAGGTTGCCACAACTGAGGTTATATGCATTTTCTATGCCTAACAATAAGGCCTCTAACTTGGTGACATTGTTTGTGCAAGAAAATTCCAACTTATAAGAGAAATTATGGATTTTACCTATAGGATAATATAGAATGATTCCAGCTCCATTACCTTTGTTTGAACATGAGCCATCGAAATCATGAGAAAAGATAGAGTACGCTCCCAAATCTTCTTCGAGATAATTTACATTAGGTTGGGGAACGCTCTCTACATACGGTGAAATTCTTCCTTCCCTAAGGACTATAATGTTCTTTCCATTATGAGGGACGAAAAAATGTGTACCATCAAGTGAGAGGTATCCACCAGTTAAGGCTTGCCAATTTGTTCCTAAAATAATTGAATAGTTACTCACCGGTATATCAATTACTTGGATGTTGAGGGTTGTTCTTATCACGTGATGTGTGCACAAAACTGAGGTTATATCCTTGATTTCACCTATATTTGATTTCCGCAAACTGTTATAAGAGAGCATGCTTTTAGAATTTTCATTAGTGCGAGATAAGACAAGATCTTCCATGATAATTTTAGACATCACACTTGGACCAGACCTACTATCAATTAGGAAACAATGAGCTATTTTATCCATGATTTTTACTGATATATATAAAGGGTGTTTTTTTACAGGGTTCCTAAAGTTATTTAAACCTATTTTATTTACAGTTCAGTCCTCTTCCTTTGACTCTTCAAATAGATTGGCTATGGTAGAAATATTACCTTCCATAAAATCTTTAATATGCTTATGTTGTTATGGGATGAGAACCATGTCCAAAAGAATAACATCAACTTTGATATTAGTCAATTGATTAAGGATATTATACTAAGATGAGGGAAGAGGAGAAGACACTCCTTGATTATCCGAAGTTCTGACAGCTTGTGTATCATCATTTTGGGAAGATGATCTTGGGGTGGAAGAAGTGCGGGGAAGGTCATATTTTCCCTTGGAAGTGTAAGATTTGTTCTTGGTATTGATTACCATAACATCTTCTGGTTCAACCCAATGTAAAACAACGATCATGGTATTAGGCCGTTTGCCAAAGATCTTATCTCTAACATTTCTCTTAACTTCACAAGTACTCTCCTCATGATTTTATTTGAAGAAGTTACACCAACTACGAGACATTATGGCCATTGGAAGGATAGTGTTTTCATTAGTATTCCTAAAAGGCACTAAGGAAGAAGAAGAAGCCCTAGGGGAAGAGGAAGAGGAATTTCATTTTTTCTCATAGGCTATCATCCTATTAATCATATCTTGCACAAGTTGTAGGAGGTAAAACATGTCTGTCTGTTTGACCAAGTCTCCCTTAGGGAGACCAGTTCTTTCGAGTTGCTCCTCATATTCTAGGCAAGCCTAAAGGGAAGAACTGAGATTGTCAATAACCTTCTCTTCAGGTCTATGATGATAAGGGGAAGGTAATGCATTATAATAATGCATGAAAGCAACTTGATTTTGAGAGCGGATTAGTTTAGGGATTTGATTATATAATTTGGTGAAGCGAAAGTTTAAATATTTAATGGTTTCACCATCCTTATAGGAAATATTGGTGTATTCCCTTAACTGCTCAATTGGACTCTTGGGCTATCCATAAGTGGACTTGAACCAATAAACCAATTCTTCCCAAGTTGAAAGGATTTTGGGAGGGAGGTCAAAAAATTATGTTGCACCTTTCCCTTCGAGAGAATTGACAAATAAACACATGCAAGTGTCATTATCGTTAACCCCTATGTTATGACAAGCATTAGAAAATGCTACTAGGTGTTCATTTGTAGTAACAATACTGTTTCCCGAGAACCTAGGTAAATGATCCTTGAATTTTGGTAATGGGTAAGTGGTTGATGCAATATTCAAGGGAGAAGATACGTGCCATGGGGTGGTTATAGCATCTTCCTCAAATTGGAAAATTTCATATTTCTTTATGACTTTAGCAGGATTGGTAGTGGATTGAATAGGGACTTTATGACTGTAGATACTACCAATTATTGATGAAGTAGAAATTTACGAGGAGGAGGGACTTCTGGTGCCACTACCACTACCCAAAAATGTCATGTTGAAAGTGATAGGTATGGGTGATAAAGATGAAATGGAAGAATCATATAAGGTTCACCTAAGGGAATTTTGTTGTGTTGATAAGACAATTTTTCTCCTTCCCATTTCAAAAATAGGGGTAAATTCAGGGGAAAACCCTCTTATCCTTCGAGAGATGTGAGGATTAGAGGACATGAAATGAAATACCAAAGAGGTAGGAAAAGGGAGGTTACAATTTATTTCTGGGATGCCTTTGCCTGGCTTCCCAACATTCACGAATATTTATGTCCCTTTCAACTACTTACCAAGAGCGTTCAAGTTTAGCGCGAGTACTAGAAATTTCTAAAATAGTGTTGAATAAATTCAATGCAATGTTGGTTTGGTCATCAAGATCGTTTCCAATATTGGGTTGTCTCGTAACAAGTATTGTCATGGAAAAAAAAATCAGTCAAAGAGTAATCAAACAAAACAGAAAAATAAAATACAATCGTGATACAATCAACCAGAGAGATATGGAATATCTCCCCAGTATGGTTGCCAAATAAATGTTGAGGAAAAGGTATTAGGAACCTTACTCAAGCATTTTTAGATATCACCAGGCTAAGGCAAGATAGTTGGGAATGTCACCCGGGGTTTATAGCCTTAAAAAAAAATACAATAAATTAATCCACAGGTAAAAATATGAGGGACCAAGGATGGTTTTATATATATTATATTTAATTGTGCAAAATAAATAAAATAAGCAAGGAATGGCATAAGTGTGTACATGGATAAGAGACAAGATTAAAAGAAAAATCTGAACCAAATCATCAAAATACACGTGTGACACTGAAATCATAAATTTGATTTTAATATTGATTTCATTCTGAGATACAAAGATGAATTCTCTTTACAAACCCATGGGAGGGTAGGGACCAATGTCAGATTTAGAAGCCTCCGATGGGAACCATACAAAAAGACTCTGAAAATGAAAGAAAATTGAAGCTAAAGATCTGGATCAACTTGCCACAAAATGTTGTCACTTGACTCTACAAAATATTCTTTATCAGTCATGAAATTTAATCCATAAACAAACAAGAACACACATATTGCCAAAGATAAATTAAACACCTTTAAATACAAGCTGCTGGAAAATATGATTCAGTTTTGAATCTTGTTGCCTTTAATAAGACCCTGTTTTCATCAAGATGGTTAAGCCTTCTAGTAAACTCAGAATGAATGAAGATTGAAAGTATCTCACAAGTACAAAGAAAACCTTATAACATAAGTTCTCCTTCTATTCTCTCTTTATTCCCTTTGTCTCTTCATTTGATTGAGATTTTATCTTTTCTCAATAAGTTATGGTAGTTCAACTACCTTTCTTTTGTTAAGCTTAATTAGCTTAACAAATTAGTTGAGACAAATAAATAATAATATATATAGATAAGGGTATAATTAAATAATAACTAGATAGGTGGGACCCCTTATCACTCCTATTATCACTATAACAATTTTTGTGAGAAATCTAGTTTCAGGACTTAGCAGGCTGCTAAACGGATGTAGAGGTGTGATAAACTGGAGAGCGGGGCCATATCTAGTGGAAGAAGGCTAATTCTAGCGGGGGTGCGGGGTTGATGGGACCTGATGGGACCCGATGGGTCACATATCATGGGTGCCACAGATCAACGATTAGGAAGCATTTCGGGCGGTGAAATAGCGCCAAGGTTAATTTTTGGAAGCGGTCCGAAAAGAAAATTGGGGTTTCAAGTCGGGACCACGTGGCGCAAGCGGGTGCATTTCGGGGTGAAAATAAGTCTACCCCAAACCACTTTGCCTCATCCCCGAAATCAAAAAAGAGTATTAAAAGGGGTGGACCCTTCTCATTATTTTATTTTTTCAAATCATTTGAACGTTGGAAGATTGGTACGACCACTCCATTCAAACTGAAGCTCAATAGTGCTCCAAACTCACGCATTTTCTGCTCATTCACATGTATTTTTCATTGTTTCCATGGATCCTGTCATTATGTCTGTAACAGAGCAAGATCCCACATCGAACGAAGAATCCCTAATTGACAGAGATTCAAACATGTTCGATACCGAGATAACCATTTCGCCTATCTCCATAACTAGAGCCAATCTGTTAGAGAATGTGGAGAAACATATACTCTTTATCGAAGTGTTCCAGGCCTTCATAGTCCCTTACGTCATTGAGGTCCCATTCCCTTTTCCAGAATTTATAGGTTGGTGCACAGAGCAATACTCACAGAGAGAAAAAGTCATTTTAAATAAATTAGGGTTTGATATCCTATGTAGAGTAGATGGCCCGTCAATTTGATATGCCCTCGGCATACCAGAGTCCCACTCCACAGAGTTTGAACCATTCAACGAAGAAAAGCTGGTCATGATTTACCGAGAATGTCCCTTTGAAGTAAAAAACCAATTTTTGCAGACGATTGTCAAACCCGAGTATATTTATGAGAGTATGTCTCTCCTGATGAATGTGAGTGTCATGGTTATTGAAGTCCAATGCATATGTTCTATACTCAGTCAGATTTTAGGGTTGGATGATGACAAGTATGTGATAGAGGTCATGCTAGGTTTTATGTTAGAATTCTTCTAGTCAGAGTCCAGTCTGTCAGTTTGTATCCACTTTGACATATTCATAGCTGATAATATACATAAGCAACTGATGAATTTTCAGTCACTAAGACATTTCGGATATTACACATATATGTTGAAGACCTTTGTTGAGTCTCTATTTTGACACTTATAATACCCTATATTACCCTATATCCGAACCTATTTTGCCCATGTTATAAGCCTATACTTGACTATTTCCTCCATAAACATACCTGATGACCTTGTTCATGTACAGAAGAGGTAACTTATGATTAAGGCATGTTTTGTTTGATTTTCTTGATTTAATTCGATTAAAATGTTTGATTTTGTATAATCCTAATCGTTTGACTCCTAAGCAGTCTATTCTGTACCTCAGCGTTCTGGTACTACAAGCTATAGAGTAATCTGGTACCAAGTCTATTATGGTACCCAAAGCAATTTTTGATCCAGTAATGTCTGCTCCGCATCCATTCCGGTACCAAGTCATGCACTATTCCAATATTCCCGTGCATCTAATCTGATAATCAGATTCACGACTGTGTGTATTCCGGTACCAAACCCCTGTTTCCAGAATTCATCTGTTGAACGAGTATGTCGATGGAGATTTCGAGAAGGCAGTTGGACCGAAGCCTCCAAATCAGTTTTCTAGATCACGATAGACTCCATCACTCATGCACTTCATGTCATGAGGATGGAGTCCATCCCTAGAGATTCGATGTAAATACCAACTGTAATATTTTTAAAATTGTTTGATGCTTATCCTTAGATATTGATAGTATCATCTCACCTTCTTTATAAGGGATGTTGTATAGGTGATAGGATAGTGGATAAATAAGGAATGTAATGCAACAACTTATCAGAACCAGATGATACATATTGTTTCTATGTACGAGATGATGAACTGTTGATTCAATTTACCAGTTGAAGTAATACAAATGCCCTGTTGTGCAAATTCCTGAGTATGTTTATAACGTTTTAGTCAGTTATCTTCTTAGAGGTTCCTTGTTGGTTTGGCAAGGGCCCACCACCCCAACCAAGGCAAAATTCCCTGTATATGCTTTGTGTGATTGTGTGAATATTTCAATGTGTTGTCAATGATTTCAAATCCATTTTAGGAGTTCAACATTAAATCATTCGTTGCTAGATTGGTGTGAGTAATTAGATACTAGATAGAATAGATATTTTCCTTTTCCAATATTGCAAGTTGACATTTAATTATTTGAAGTGTGGGATTGCTGAAAAAATGATATTTTGAGTTTATGATTGCAGTGTTTTTAGTATGTACAAGAACCAAAGGACTTTATATCTTATCTTCATGTTTCATAATAAAGTCTCTCAGTCATGTTGAACTGTTCCTTATACTAAAGAAGGTGTTCTTGACTAGAACAAAGTGAGAATTGATTTATGTTTCAAGAGTGACTAGAGTTGATTGTTAATCATTGTTTTGATTACTATAGGAAACGAGATCTTAAGTTCATCTCTCTAATTCATAATCCTTGAATGAACAGACTTGTCATCTAAGAAAGAATCCTTTGATTGACTTTTTTGCTTGAGAATTTTTATTATCAGTTTTCTCTTCTAAGTTTGAAGTTGTATGAAGTCTTAAAAACATAGTGTTATGTTATTAATTATTTCATGTTTAAGCCATATACTACAGACATAGATAGGTTACCTATTCTCAACACATATAGTGTAGCAAATCTTTTGATTACGAATCCTGGATTGACATATAAATGAGTGTAATATATTGAACATATTTATACACCAACATTTTGGCATCGTTGTCGGGGAGTTGTAAATGGTAATGGGTAGCAATTTGAATTTTTGATTGGTTTGATGAGTTTGGATTGGATTTAAGGATAATATGAGGGCGGAGAGAAGACAGTAAGACGAGAGGTAAGAACTTGCACATCCACTTTGGTGGGGTTGCTCCAAAGTCAGGTTGTCCTCTTACTTTTGATAGTTAGAAATCTGTGTTTTTGTATTGAAATTTGTTTTATGAGTAGGTATAGAGATAATAAAGGTAGATTTATTACTCCCAAAATTTCAGAAAAATTAGAAAAACAAACAACACCCCCCCCCTCCACACACTAATTCATCTAAAATTCATGCAGGAAAAATTCTTAGAGGAGAGAGCTCAAAGGAAGCAATTGAAACAACAGGCAAAGACACTAAATATGAAGCCACTGTTTATATTGAAAGCATAATACAACAGGCAAGAGGGGAAGCACTGACGACCCAATCAGAAGGAGGAGCTGGAAAAGAAACAGAGGTAGTGATAGAGGAAGTTGCATCTATTGTTGGGGAACCACACAAGACATTGGAACACCTAGATATACCACACAACCTAGTGTTTGAACCATCACTTAGTGGAGAAACATCACCACCACCCTAAAAACTGTTTGGAGACATGGCAAAAGAAGAGGGAAATGCAACTCATGAAACATAGACGTTTGGATTCCCAATACTGGACATCACCAGAGACGTTTCCATGAGGAAAATTCCATTGTCCTCACTGCCTCAATTCCATGGTATGTCAACAGAATATATTGACTCCTTTTTGTTTGAATTCGATATACTATGTAGAAGTTATAATTACATTGATAATACACAAAAATTAAAACTTTTTCCAGCTACACTGAAAAATTCAGCACTGAGGTGGTTCATGAGCCTAGGAGAACGCACTGCCTTGTCTTGGGATGGTATGAAGGAGACCTTCCTCTATAAATACCAAGATTATTGTAGACCTAGGGATGCTAGGAATGACATATTTAAAATGCAACAATCTGAGGAAGAAATCTTGGAAGACTACCTAGAAAGGTTCCTATACAACTATCAAAATACTAAGCATTTGCCTTAGACACGGCTACAGTTAGGAATATCTTCCTAAAGGGTGTGAGGGATGAATGCATTGAAGTACTAAGCCTCATGAGTTCTCGAGATGTGTACCAAAATCCATTTGCATACATAGCATAGTATTGTAAAAGATACTTCCGCAGTCAAGCCAAAACTGGAAAAAGTATAAGGGATCCTACAAACAGAGTTATTAAACCCACATCAGGAGGTGTTACTAGGATTGAATTAGGGAATTTATTAGAAAACTTCAAAATAGACATCCTAAACACCATCAGTTCCCAACTTGATACCATAAAGATTAAAAGGAAACAATAGGAAGAAAATGTTGCTTTGGCAATTTTCTGTCACCAGTGTAGGAAAAAGCATCCTGAAAAGGAATGCCCCCTTAATGTAATTGAAATCTGTGGCCTCTGTACATAGGATCACCCTACCAACAAGTGCCCTTATCTACCTGGAATTAAGGCCATATTCAAAGGAGGAGGATAACATCATGAAACATCCTACCCCCCTAAGAGGCCACACAGACAACAAAATCCCAATATGTTTGCAGACCCCACTACACAATACTCACAACAAAAATGGGTGCCTCCCATGTCTTATCCTTAATGGTCACCACAACAACCACAAATCCAACCTTGGTAACAAGGATGGAGAGGGTCGGCATATGGGAATGCTACATTTCAACCAAAAAATTTTCCTACTTACCCACAATACCCTTCAAATATTTCTTAGTTGCTCCCATGATTTAATCCTCCTGCTCTTCTTCCACCTCAACAGCTACAACAAAAACTTGCACTACTTCTGAAACCAAATATGCAACAACAAATGCAAGCTGCACCCATCCAAAATCCTCCTTGGCCTACCCCTATTCCTGCACAACCTATCCCTAACCCGAATAATAGGCCTACACAACCTGTGAAAAACCTTGAAGTACAAACCTTCCCCACTTATGTAATAACTCCATCTCCATTTAATGGAATTGAATTAAGATAGGGGAGGGTTGTAAATAAAAAAAATCCTACTATCTCCATTTAATGCAATTGAATTAAGATCGGGGAGGGTTGTAAATAAAAAAAATCTACTATGGTTATTCAAGAAGAAGAACGAGTAGATAATCACATAGATTAAGAAGAATAAAAAATATATCAAAGAGAAGAACAAATGGATAATCCATTAAATGAAGAAAGAAACACCCATGTACAACAAGAAGCTCCTCCTCCCAATTTTCATGCAACAGAAACATATCAGAAAACAAATCCCCCTTATCTAGAAAGGTTACTTGTAAAACAATATGAGGAACCTCTAGGACACAATCTAGAGGCCAAACTTAGAAATATATGTGTAAATACCCCCCTACTACAGACCGTTAAGGATATACCTATTTATGATAAAATTATAAGGGACCTTTGCATTAAGAATCCAGGGAGGAAGAGGAAGGAACCCCCTGTCATATAGGTGGTTGGGCAGTTGTCAGATTTTATAATAGAAATTCCATCTAAGTACAGTGATCCAGGGAACCCAGTGGTAACCATAGAAATTAATGGTATTGCTTTTCCAAACACATTGATTGATATAGGGGCAACAATAAATGTTATGCTAGTAAACACTATGAACACACTGCAACTAGATCACCTAAGACCAACAATTTTTTTTTTGGATCTTGCAGACAAATCAATCATCACCCCAACAGGAAGTTTAGATGATATAACAGTTACCTTGGCTTCATGGGAATACCCTGTGGATTTCCTAGTAATTCATCCCAAATCCTCAAAACCAGGACAACCAGTAGTACTCGACCGACCTTGGTTGGCCACTGCTGATGCATTTATTAGTTGTCGATCTGGAGAGATGCAATTTCCAATGGCACTCGAAGTCAAAAACTTATCCTTTTTTCTCCTGCCCAACCAGCCACTGAAGTTCCTCTCTAGTTGGAGAATCCCTATGGGGAGGAAGACTGTCCTCAACTGTTTTTGACACTTGAACAAGTAAAAGGAGTGAGAGAGAAAACTGAAGAACAAATTTTAAGTCTATTCTTGGCTGATTCAGCATGCATTGAATATCCTCAATCTTTTCCTAAGTATACACATATCTTCAACTCTGAATTTCAAGAAATCTGGCACCCTTCCACCTCTATAGTAGCCACTATTTAACAAATACATGAAGGAAAAGAATCAACTATTCAATCTATTGAAATTAGTCCTGGGAAGTCTTTGTATATCAATGCTAGCTTGGAAACAGATCAACACCATAATTTGATATAGATGATTCAAGGGAAATCTGATGCTTTTTCATGGGATTACTCCGACATGAAAGGGATCCACCCAGACGCCTGTATGCATCATATTTACACTAACAATCAAATCATACCAGTTAGGAAGCCCCAAATAAGAACTGTAGAAAATCCTGCAAGCCAATTTCATTTACCCTATATCAGATAGCAAGTGGGTCTCCCCATTAGTTATCGTACCTAAGAAAAAGAGAAATGGAGGATTTGTGTGGACTTTCGATAATTAAACAAGGTCACCTATAGAGATTACTTTCCCTTGCCTGGTCTTGGACACTTTGTCTGGGAAGAGGTATTTTTATTTCTTGGATGGGTTTAGTGGTTACAATCAAATCCAAATTTCACTAGAAGATTAGGATAAGACCACATTTACCTGCCCCTAGAAGACCTGTGCCTATATGTTTCTTCCTCTTGGTTTATGTAATGCCCCGGCTACCTTTCAAAGGGTTGTCTTGGCTATTTTTTATGATTTGACCCATGATTGTGTGGAAGTCTACATGGATGACTTCACAGTGTACGAGGATGATTTCCAACATGCATTGGACAATTTGGAGAAAGTATTGGTTAGGTGTAGAGATACAAACCTTTCACTCAACCATGAAAATTCTAGAATGTTGTTCACTAAAGGAATTTTTCTAGGTCACCACATCTCTGGTATAGGAATAAGAGTAGACCCTGCCAAGATTGACATTATTTTCCAAATCAAGATCTCTAGATCACAGAAGGAAGTTAGAAGTTTCTTAGGGCATGTTGGTTATTATACGAGGTTCATTCAAAACTTTACAAACCTATATGCCCCCCTATTCAAACTGTTGACAAAAGATGTTGAATTTTGTTGGAATGAACAATGCAAAATCTCCTTTGAAATATTGAAAACAAAGTTGTCAAGTGCCCCAGTTTTGAGAGGACCAAACTGGTCTCTTCCTTTCCATATTTGCACATATGCCTCAAATACCTCTTTGTTGGTTGTCTTAGGACAAAGGGAAGGACAGATTCCTTATGCTATATATTTCATCATCAAGAATCTCTCACTTGTTGAAGTAAATTACACTGTCATGGAAAAATAATTTTTTTTAGTAGTACATGCCATCAACAAGTTTAGACACTTTAAAACAACATATGAAGTCTTTGTGCATACTGACCTTTCAACCATCAGATTTTTAATGAACAAACCTATTAAAAATGCTAGAGTGACTAGATGGCTATTATTACTACAAGAATTCAATATCACCATCATTGAGAGACCTGGAAGAGACAACTTAGTTGTTGATTTCTTGTCTAGACTTATTCATACAGGTGACAATACTCCAATAGATGATGATTTTCCGGATGAGAATCTATTTGCTATTTCTACTTACACCCCTTGGTATGCAGATGTAGCCAACTATATTGTGATGAGAAAGCTACCTCAAAATATGTCCTTTCGAGAGAAACAGAGAATTGTCCAGTTGAGTGCCAATTATATGTGGCATGATGATTGCTTATACCGAACTGGACTGGACTTGGTGATCAGAAGATCTGTTCGGGAGGATGAGATACATGATAATTTTAGAGCCTATCATGATGGCTCATGTGGAGTCCATTTTGCTGACAAAAGGACAACATACAAGATTCTACAGTCTGGCTATTATTGGCCAACCATTTTTAAAGATGCAAAGAAATGTGTGGCCAACTACGATGATTGCCAAAGAATGGGAAAACCAACTGGAGTCGATGAAATGCCTCTCCAAGCCCAAGTAGTGATTGAACCCTTTGAAAAATGGGCTTTATATTTTGTAGGACCTATCAACCCCATGTCTCGCAGGAAAAAGTACATCTTAGTCTGCATAGATTATGTAACGAAGTGGGTAGAAGCCATGGCTTTGTATTCAGCCAATGAACAATCTGTTGTAGACATTCTCTTTGAAGAATTTTTCACTCGTTTCAGTGTACCTCGGGAAATATTCACTGACCAAGGAAAACAATTCACCTCAAATTTGGTCAAGGCTCTTACTGAACAATACAAGATCAAACACAAAAAATATTCTCCCTATCACCCCCAATCAAACGACCAAGTGGAATCAACCAACAAGGTGATAGAGGCTATCCTCACCAAGACTGCTCAACTGCATCACCAAGACAGGGTTGATATGTTTCCTGAGGCCTTATGGGTCTATAGGACAGTTTGGAGAAATACAAGAGGCCATACACCTTATGAGTTGGTGTATGGGAAGCAAGTACTACTTCCCATATATTTCAAGTAAAAACCTTCAGAACTGCCATACAATTAGGGATGGATCTGAACGAAGCTAAAAAACAGAGGCTATTACAATTAAATGAGATTGATGAGATAAGACAATATGCTCTACAAAGAAACACCCTTATACAAGAGAAAAGGACCAAATGGCATGACAAGTACATCAAAAAGAAGTCCTTTCAGTAAGGTGATTGGGCCCTCCTATATGATAGTAGATTCAAAAATTTTAAAGGTAAATTGTCTACTAGATGGTTGGGGCCCTATGTGGTTGATACAGTTTATGACAATGGTTCAGTAAGGATAAATACCATTGATGAAAATTAGACTCCCTTTGTCGTAAATGGGCATCGAATGAAGGTTTATCACAAGCCTCTATCAAAAGAGGATTTTGTCAAAAATGTTCTTCAGAGTTCCGAAATGAAACTGGTAAGAAAAAGGGTCTCTCCTCCTACTGACCTGCCACAGTAAGTTCAATTGCATGAATTAATTTAGCTATGTACATAAGTGTGTCATTATATATTACTTTTCTTTTATTTTTCTGATATAACTAACAAAAACAAAAAGTTGGTTGTGTTCTCATGTAGACAAATGAATAAGGAGGGAATTTACCAGATGGAGTCTTCTTTAATTTTTTCAGAATCTTTAAAAATGAAAATACCGACGATCGGGAACTGGCCCGGGCTCGAGAAAAATCCACAAGACAGTGTATAGAGTTTTATTTAAGTTTTTTAGACTCTTTAAAATTGAAAATATCGACGAGTAGGAATTGGCCTGGGCTCGAGAAAAATCCACGGGATGGTATAAAGAGTTTTCTTTAAGTTTTTCAGAGTCTTTAAAATTGAAAACATTGACGAGCATTAAATAATATGGGATCGATAAAAATCCACAGAAAAGTTGTAGTTAGGCTTATTATTATTATTTTTTGTAATAAAAGGGAGTGCCAATAGGAGAAGTGATTTTCCTAGTTCTAAAATCTCAACAATTGGTCAACCAATTCCAGAACACCCTCTTTTCACATAACTTGGAGTACAACCACCAAATTCTTTTTGCATTATTCCAATGCAAACTCAGAATTCCTAAGTGATTGGTATTTGTTCCATCTACATGATTTTTCAGTGGAATCATATCACAGAAAACCAACGATTTCTACAAGGCACTGTCACCAGGTACTGTGTCAAAATCTCTTCAAGCACCAAAATACAATGATCACCCCTGCGCTATTCCGGTACTAAACCATCTCGCTATGCTCATCTGGTACTGGACCACATCCGATACTGAAGAAGGAACCCTGTGCCATTCTGGTATTGAACCATCTTGCTGCGCCCATCCAGTACCAATGGTCATTCTTGCACTCATCCAGTACTGAATAAGGGACCCTGCGTTATTCCGGTACTGACCATAACTTTGCACTCAGGTGATCTGACGCTCAGGTGATACAGTACTGGTAAGAAGGTGATTGGTAGCTCTAATCATATTTCCAAGTTGTTGCTCGATTTTAGTAGTAGGACATACACATTCAACACATTTTTTTCATTTTATTAAAGAAATCAGACTGATATGCATTAAACATATGGTCACTCTCGAATCATGACAAACTCCCTACCATGAACTTCTATAAAATCCTCGTCTACATTTCCATATGAAGAAAACGTCCCTATTTTCTGAAATGTTGAGAGTATGAGGTCATTATGTCTCTCACAGGATCAAATTCATGCCTTTATGCTTATCCGATAAATAAACCTCATAATCCCATGATTCACTAACGTGACTCGAGCCACATATTTAAAACAATGATCCCGATGATGTCAACTGATTTCACACTCACGAGTCTCGATCATAATGACCACGTCCCTTGTCATCATTATCTAACACTCCCATGAATATGGTCTGACAAAAAGTCTGTAAGTTGTTAGTGGATTCGACCTGCCTTACCGAGTCATCATTACCGCCGATGTGACCATTTTAAACCAAATATCCATTTATAAACGCTCCTTTGGATGGCTCTGCCATCCAGATGAGCATTATTTACCATTTTACCGTCACACCACCTTCAGTCATACTGTGATCTTGTGCCTTCGTATCTTCGCATATTTTTCTCGTCCGGTACTCCATCACAGTCTGTGTCTATCTAGTACTCCATGACAGTCTGTGTCTATCCAGTACTCAACCCTCGATCCTCTATCCATTCATCATACACCCTATAGAATCATTTTAAGCTAGCATGGGGGTCGACATGCATGAGCCCATATTTCAATTATACAGGGAAACAACATAATATCAAGTTTGCAAGGAAAAATATGAACAGGTTGGTTGGGTTCCATTTTTGGAAAATTTTAAAGGCCATCATGAAGGAGTCTCTCTTGCTTTTGCGCAGACATATGATGGAGAAAGTGTGCAGTTTGGAGACATGAAGTTGACAATTACAGAGGTCACCAAAGCAGAAGCTACAAGCCTCCCTGTGACTGGAGAAAAATACTTCAAGAGGGTGATCGTCGACAAGAAGATTTATTAGAAATTCCTCAAGCCAGAACATCAAGACCCCGATTGGACTAAGGGCATCCCTCAGAGCTACATCAAAGAGGAATATCGGAATATGAAGTAACCTTCATTTATCACTTGAAACTTTTATCACATTTTGAGGGAGGACCACAAATTGATTTTCCTCACTTCCTATGGATGAGTTTAAAGAATATCGTGAGAGGATTGAAATCAGTTTCCAAGAAACATGAAACTAAACTTCATCACCAAGGCTTAGTAAAACTTTTGGTTGTCCATGCTTTGAGTACACAAGGTGGTAGTTGGAAGCAACTACTCCAACAAAATTTTTCTCAGGAAGGAATGTCCAAATATGTAGAGGCACAGGAGGCAGGAATACACAGTGAGGGGTCAAGAAAAAAGGTAACGACAGAGAGAAGGAAGGCATCAGGGAGTAAAGAAGACACTGTTACACTCCTCTCATCCCAGCCTGTTGAGAGATTATAAACATAAAAGTCTATTGTAGGGGAACCTACTACATCTATAAAGAAGAAAGCCACCCAATCTCATAAAATAAGTCCTATCTCAATTCAAAAATCTAAAAGACAAAAGAAAGATTATGAGCTAGAGGGTAGATCAGATAGTGCACCTGAAGCAATCATTGGGTTATCACCAGAACCAACTAGCCAAGTGGAGAATACCCCTAACCTTAGGATGCAGAGTAATAAAAATCATGTATGGCCTAAAGTATCTAGCTTAGTCTAGAGTCCTAAAGATCAACTGTCACAGAGTAAGAAACGAAAGAAGAAGAAGACAGATCAATAGGATATTTCACTTGTTATCTTTGAAGCAACTATTTAACCCCCTCCATAAACAGTTAATGAATTGGAAAATATCCCTGAGGTAGTTACTCTGTCTTCCCAAAAACCGGTTAGTGAGTTAAAAGAAACTGCTAAGATGACAAGTGGAAACAAAGGAAAGATCAAAAAGGGGAAGGCATGAAAGAAACAAATGTCATAAACTACACCTCAATCTTCCAGGATAGAAATAAGGATTGATCAACAGAGGTAGGCTCCATAACCCACACCTTGGGCCTTCAAGATAAAAATCAAATCGACACAGGAGAAACAAGTGTCTAGGCCTACAACTTTTATTAAGATGAAGAAGAGGAAGATGTTTGAGGAAACTACCACCCCTATCATCAAATCTGAGTAATTCTCACTTCCCATACGAAGGACCACTAGAAGCATAGCCAAGCAGATAACAGTTCCATCTATGCCTTCTCTTCAAGGAGAACCCACGGATATCCCAAATTCTCCAGAAAAAGGAAGTGGCTATGAAGCTACGGTTAGTGAAACAGAAGGGTTGGTGACAAAAACTTTGATGGGTCTAAGAATAGAAAAGGAATCTTGAGAGGAGGCGACTAAGAAGGAAACCACATCTAGCCTAGACAAATCCATGAACAAACAACAATTGATAATAAAGATTGGGAAGTTGAAGCAAGAAATTGATGAATACCAGGTATTGGATAGGCACATCAAGGCAAAAAATGCACAATTAAAAGAACAGAATGCAGAGCTCTCTACTAAACTCAAAAAAGTCTTACGATTGATCCAATACACTGGAGTAATTAAGACGAAACTAAGGAGCGAAGCTTTTGGATTTAACATTCTACAACCAAGAAATGACAGAGAATGGTTCGATTTTGTAGAAAGTTTTTGAGTATCAATCTTGACGTTGTCGCATGGGGACATGCAATGATTTCAACATGGGGGAAATGTTGAGTCTCTATTTTGACACTTATAATACCCTATATTACCCTGTATCCAAACCTATTTTACCCATGTTATAAGCCTATACTTGACTGTTTCCTCCATAAACATAATCGATGACCTTGTTCATGTACACAAGAGGTAACTTATGATTAAGGCATAGTTCGTTTGATTTTCTTGAGTTAATTTGATTAAAATGTTTGATTTTGTATAATCCTAATCGTTTGACTCCTAAGCAGTCTATTCTAGTACCTCAACATTCTGGTACTACAAGCTACAGAGTAATCCAGTACCAAGTCTATTCTGGTACCCAAAGCAGTTTTTAATTCGGTACTGTCTACTCCACATCCATTCCGGTACCAAGTCATGCGCTATTCCGGTATTGCCCGTGCATCTAATCTGGTACTTAGATTCACGACTTTGTGTATTTTGGTACCAAACCCCTGTTTCCAGAATTCATCTATTGAACGAGTATGTCGATGGAGATTTCCAGAAGATAGTTAGACCTAAGCCTCCAAATCAATTTTCCAGATCACAATAGACTCCATCACTCATGCACTTTGTGTCATGAGGATGGAGTCCATCCCTAGACATTTGATGTAAATACCAATTGTAATATTTTTAAAACTGTTTGATGCTTATCCTTAGATATTGATAGTATCAACTCACCTTCTTTATAAGGGATGTTGTATAGGTGATAGGATAGTGGATAAATAAGGAATGTAATGAAGCAACTTATCATAACCAGATGATACATATTGTTTCTATGTACGAGATGATGAACTGTTGATTCAATTTACCAGTTGAAGTAATACAAATGACCCGTTGTGCAAATTCCTGAGTATGTTTATAATGTTTTAGTCAGTTATCTTCTTAGAGGTTCCTTGTTGGTTTGGCAAGGGCCCACCGCCCCAACCAAGGTAAACCTCCCTGTATATGATTTGTGTGATTGTGTGAATATTTCAGTCTGTTGTCAATGATTTCAAATCCATTTCAGGAGTTCAGCATTAAATCATTCGTTGCTAGAATGGTGTGAGTAATTAGATACTAGATCGAATATATATTTTCCTTTTCCAATATTGCAGGTTGACATTTAATTGTTTGAAGTGTGGGATTGCTAAACAAATGATATTTTGAGTTTATGATTGCAGTGTTTTTAGTATGTACAAGAACCAAAGGACTTTATATCTCAACTTCATTTTCCATAATAAAGTCTCTCTGTCATGTTGAACTGTTCCTTGTACTAAAGAAGGTTTGATTGACTAGAACAGAGTGAGAATTGATTTTTGTTTCAAGAGTGACTGGAGTTGATTGTTAATCATTGTTTTGATTGCTACAAGAAACACGATCTTAAGTTCATCTCTCTAATTCATAAGCCTAGAATGAACAAAATTGTCATCTAAGAAAGAATCCTTTGATTGACTGTTTTTCTTGAGAATTTTTATTATCAGTTTTCTCTTCTAAGTTTGAAGTTGTATGAAGTCTTAAAAAAATAGTGTTATGCTATTAATTATTTCCTTTTTAAGCCATATACTACAGAAATAGATAGGTTACCTGTTCTCAACACATATAGTGTAGAAAATCTTTTGATTATGAATCCCGGATTGACATATAAATGAGTGTAATATATTGAACATATTTATACACCAACAACCTTCTTGGAGACCAACAAAGGAGATTTATCTGAAGCAGCATCATATCGACCGAATGCAAAAGAATCACAATGTTAATCTTTATCAACAAGGTTATGTCCAGGATTTACATCCTGATCTTCAACACCATCTTGCCAAGAGTCCTGGATGACATTAAAAGTTATTTGTAGCCAAATCTAGAAAACAGAGTGGGGGACTTGGTGTTGTTCATGTATTCTGTTATAACCCTATAATTCATAGGATCATCTAGTGACTGGAAAATTTTCACTCTGGATGTATTTTTGGCTTGCAAATAATATTTCATTTCTACATATTATTTTCAAGGAAAGGAAAAGAAAAGAAAATTCATGATTTTTGACGTTGAGTGGTGTTTCCTAACCCCATGGTGACAAAAGCAAGGGAAGCAGTGCACAAAACCCACAAAAAACA
>SNQJ01S0001742.1:76817-97183 GCA_010110895.2 Picea sitchensis
TTAAAGATAGAAAGGCAGGGGGGGTCCGGAATTCAATATGCGCCGTTGATCTGTGCGCATTAATCACGGATGCTCGAACTTGCACATTGCTTACTGCGGGTGCATTATTACCCAAAACTTAGGACAAGTGGGTTTTTGACCCAATCTTTGCAATCTAACTCCCCCTACAAGAAATATCGCTAACAGCTAGAATTCAGCTTCAACGCTAAGGCTATGAATGTTATTCTGAGTGGGCTTGTAGAAGTAGAATTTGTAAAAGTTATGCATGTGGAAACTGCCAAAGACATGTGGGACAAACTCATTAGCAGTTATGAAGGTGATGAGAAGGTAAAAGATGCCAAGCTTCAAACCTATAGAGTACATTTTGAACAACTACAGATGAAAGAAGATGAAATTATTGGGGAATACTTTCTAAGAGTTGAAGAACTAGTAAATGCAATGAAATCACTTGGTGAAAAAATTAAGGAATCCTCTTTAGTTCAGAAAATTTTGAGATCTCTGCCAGATAGGTTCAACCCAAAGGTCTCAACTATAGAAGAACTTAATGATCTAAAGGATTTGGATTTTGATCAACTTCTATGAACATCGGATGCATATGAAATGAGGATAGTTAAATATAAACCCGACTCTAGAGAAGCATCATTTAAAGTAGACAAGAATGAGTATTCTGAGCCTGATGAAATTGAAGAAAAATTTGTGAGAAGACTAAAGAAAGGATCAGGCAAGTACCAAGGTAAGTTTCCCTTCAAATGTTTCAATTGTGGTAAGATAGGTCATTTTGAAGTGTCCACACAAGAAGAAGGACCAGAATTTTGAAGGTGAAGAGAAGTACAAATCCAAAAGATTTGATAAAAAGAAAATTTTATGTGTAAACAACAATGACTCTTCAGAAGACACCGATAGTGACTCTTCCTGTGAAGATAAGGTAAATGAATTCATGCTTATGGCCAAAGAGGATTATCATAATAAAATCAAAGGATGTGATGCTAATGATAAAGAAGTTTTGGTTGACTTGGAAGGATAGATGACCAGTGCTTTGGAAGAGATTGACAGACTCAGACTTAAGAATAGAAAGAAAAAAAAAATGTTGATACAGTTCGAGAAATACAGTAAACAACCTAATAAAGACTTTGCCTTGCTAAAAGTGGAATTAGAAGAGGCAAAGAAAATCGAGGGCATTCTGAAAGAACAATTATCAGAAAAGAAGGCAAGATGTAAAGCTCTGGAAGAAGAAGTATTGAAAACTAGGAAAGAGTTGGAGAAGTTTCAAGCCTTGTATCATCAAAATGTGTCAAGTATCAAAGCCTCAGAAGGATTAGCCACCATTCTGAATCAACAAAGGAATCCAAATATGAAAACTGGTTTGGGTTATGAAGAGGGATCAAGTAGTAGTCAACCAAGCAACAAAGACTCCATCAATTTTTTCAAATCTACAACCAATGACAACAAAAAACCTGCAGAAACAAAGGAAGACAATCAGCTGCCCAGGAGGAGTAAAGAAAAAGGTGCCAGGAATGAATCTGTAGAACAAAGAAACAATGCACCCTCTGCTCAAGGAAATCATCAGCATGGAAGAAATCAACCTGCTCAAAGAAGACAACCATTTTCCAGGTACAAGGATTTTTTCTATGGATATTGTTTCTACTGTTCTAACTTTGGCCACAAAACTATAAATTGTTCCTTCAGATTTAGACATGAGCAATAAATATTCCCAAGGAATAAATGTCTACCACAACAAAGAATGGGACAACCAAGTAACAAACAACCACAGATTGAAAATGGTCAAATTAAGTTTGGAGACATGCAACTGAGGAGGTCAAGAAATAATGAACAACCAATGAGTAGACAATGTTACAACCATCACTTTGACCTATTGAACAATGAGCTTGAATGCTATAACTATCATAACTTCAACCACAAATTTGCAAACTGCCATCTGAATAATTACAAAACAAATCCAAGGGTAAATCTCTTAGCTAGAAATGCCACAACATGGAAAAAGAAAGATAGTGGAAAATGTGGTGTAGCACTTTCAACTCAAAAACAAAAGGCCTCCGGGAATATAGACAGTGGATGTTCCAAGCACATAACTGGAGAGAATGATAAGCTTCTGCCTACAAGTAAAAGAAAAACAGGAAATGAGATCATTGAAAATGATGAACCAGGTAAAATCAAGGATAAATGGATGGTGAGTTTGAGTAATGACAAAGGAGATGCCCATGATGTCCTACTTGAAGATGGGTTGAAACAAAATTTGCTCAATGTAAGTCAAATGTGTGATAGAGGATGTAAAGAGGTGGTCAATTCCAAAGACTGTATGATAAAGTTTGTAAATTTAGGACAAGTGGTGGCTAAAAGTATAAGGATAGACAATAATGTTGATATTGAATCCTCCCCTGCAAGTAAAAAAGAAGATTGAGATACAATAAAAGAATGTTCAGTTAGCATTTATCCCATGGAAGAAGTAGAAGAAGAATCATGTCATAAGATGGAAGCAAAAGTTTTGAAGGTTGAGAAGTCAAACACCCAAAGAAAGTTCTTGAACAACTCCATGACCTTGGATAAGTTCTTGGATAGTCAGAGATCACCAAATGAAAAATCTGGTATTGGATACAACAAGGAAGAAATCAGTACTCCTAAGAAACCCGATACAAGTCCTTCATCTGTGAAAAAGAAAAGCAGGTATGAGAGTGGCTGTAGCGGTTTTTTCTTGTGATTGAATATGGTCATAAAAGCCTTGGATTGTAGGCATCATGGAAGAAAAATGAAATTGCAGTAATAGAGATCGATGAGAATCAATGGGGAGAAACAAGGGTTGTTTAAAAAGTACAAGCTACAATTGCGTAGTGTTCCAGTAGGACAACGACATTCGCAGCAACAACATTTTGATGTACAAAATTATATACATGACGTCCTGTAGAGATAACAAGAGGAAAGACCTTGTCAGAGAAAGCTAACCTTTTAGAAACAAAAGAGGAGAATAGTCAAAAGCAGAGAGAGAATAGTGACATGGGGATTCATCCGGTTATGACAAGAAAAAGTTGATGAAGGAGTCCCAGTAAGAGAGGTGAGCAATATTGAGTATTCTACAAAGGATATAGCGAAAGCTAACGATGAACATGTCAAAGAATCAGAAAAAGAAGACTCTGGTTTAGATACAAATATTTTGCAGGACACAAATAGGAGAGTCCATCCTGTTAGGGGGAGTTTGTGTTGGTTGAAGATCGGATACCTCCTAAACATACTACAACATCTCAGGGGGATCATGTTTTCTTTGATATTGATGTCAAAGGAGGAGAAAAGGAGTGGTCCGGACTGGATGCTACAGTTGGAGGTCCAAACAGATTAGCGCAGTCATTCAGGGTTGCCATCAATGCCAAAGGGGGAGATTTTTGGCATGTTTACAGGCTGAGCATGCTTGTCATTGATGGCAAGAAAAACAACAACGATGGTATGGTTACAGGCAAGTTCAATAGCGATGTTGGCAAGGTTACATTTGGGAGACAACGATGGAAAACAAGCAAGCAAGGAAGATCAACAGTGATGATGGCATAGACAACGATGGCAAACAAACAAGAAAGGATGATCATCAATGATGATGGCATGGAAAGATCAAAAGCGTAACAATGAAGAGAAATAGTGATCATTGGATCCCATTCAGAATTCCCGATGACTATCAGATCTGAACTCAGATAGGAGGAGCGCACAGTAGAAGAGAACAATTTTCATGTGTTATATATGAGCTCAAAGACCGACCGTCGTTGGATCCATAAGAAGGAGCACAATCGTTACGTGCAAGATGAAGCAGGCCTAAAAAATCCTGAAAGTAGGAGGACCGTCCATCTTCAAGAAGGACACATGGCGAGCGATTGGCATTTCACTGACTGGAAAGTCAAAGGAAGGAAGTTATCTATCCTTCCAACTCGTGATATGTGAAATCGCGATAAGATCTGGGCCGTCAGATCTGGAGTTAATACGAAGGACTAGCAGCCATTTGATCTAGTAAAGCTACAAGGAGGATAAGCCCATGAGTCATCCCACACTCCAAATCTGTGAAGGAATCCTGGCCATCCATAGAAGATAGTCGTGGATCGTTGGATCTGAAGGACAAGTGGATAAAGTTCGGCATTTCACTGACTGAAAGGTCAAAGGCACAAGGTGATCTATCCTTCCAACTCGCGAAACACGAAATGGCGAAATGATTTGAGCCGTCAGATTGAGGACAAATCTGGATCGTCGATCCAAGAAGGACACGTGGCTAAAGATAATCATTTTGTTGACTGAAAGGTCAAAGGAACGGGGTTTCCTAACCTCTCTAACTTGTTGTTGGGGTCTAAATATGTCTAAAAACAACCTTAGTTTAACATTAATTTATCAACCTGAGGATTCGTCTTTTATCTCAAGAATATCGGCAAAGTCTATGTAGATAGCTCGTAGAGGCCAAAATCGTGTAGTTAAAGCAAATCTGATTTTATCAACAATCAAGTTCCTCAAACATTCATTAAAGATTCTAGGATTTGAAATCTAAAGTTGTGCAATGGAAAGGAACTAATTAATCTATTGAATTCATTTTAAGAGCAATGATTGAATCTAAATAAAGATGTGCAAAATTGACTATTATTATGAATCAAATTATTGGAAAGGAAAAAGGCGAATTACTCTATCTATGGAAAGAAACAGAGACTAAAATCTAATTGAAAGAAGACAACAATCGTACTTCTATTGAAAGGAACAACAACTATATTTTAACAGAAAGGAACAACAAATGTAAACTAAGTGAAAGGAACAACAAATGTGAACTTATGAGGGACTTCCATGCATCAAATCATAGTAATAGGAATTGGAACAGTAATCATCTAATGCTTAAGGAAATATATATCTCTTGCAAATGACATAAAATCATCAACACACTTATGCATTCATTTAACTACTGTAAAAGAGAATCGAATCACAAAACAGAAATTGAATTGATACAATTACAAGTCGAACAATAGCTCCTTCAGACTGGGCCCTTGGTCCTTAGAAGCACTACTATTTGAAATTCAGTATATAGAAATGGTAAAACCACTCAAAGCTTTTATTGATTTCATAGCTGGTACAACATTTACAAAAACTGTTAACGTAAAGCAATTCTAAGTTCTGAGTTCTTGGGTGCAATTCTTCTATATATTTTTAGGATCTATTTACCCCTTATTTATTACAACAATTTGGGTAAATTAAGATATGCTGAGGATCGAGAGATCCTCGAGATTTCTTTACTATTATAAAGTTACAATATAAGAAACTTAATCATCTTCAAAACTGCCTTGCGCCATACACTCCTCAACCTCCAGTAGCTTGCGCATCTTCAAGATTTCCTTTGTTATCTTGGGTTTGACAATATTTAACCAATCCTATAATAAAACCAGATAATTCCAATTATATTTTAGGATCTATGTAATCTAACTTCAACAATAACGCTAAAGAGTATATTATTCATTTTCTATCGTATTTTCTCCCAAATAATCGAAAATTCAATCAAGATGATATCATGAAATGTGGGAAAAAGGAAGATATTTATACCTTTTTCATAACCTAACATACCCCCCAACTTACCTTCTTGCATGTCCTCATGCAAGCTGATATCTTACATGTAAAGCAGTAATGCTATAAGGTGGAAAGGCTGGTTCACCAAGCCTCCTGAATCCATTGCTTCTTTTGAGTTCTCCAAAAGCAGCATCCTCCCTTTTCTTGTTAATTTGATAATATTTTTGGTAACTTTCTGAAGGAAACCAGATGATAGGGGGATTATATATGCACCCAATCCAAGAAGGCCCTTCCTCTTGGAGCAATCTAGAATACCTTTCTATTCTGAAGGTACCTACAAAGAAATTCCTATACCCAAAGGGTTCCCTACTCTTTACTTCACTGGAGGATGCATCTCATCTCATTTTAGAAGCAGCAAGAGATTCCTCCTTAAGCTCTCTAAAATGAGTGATACTAGAATGTATAACTTGTAGATGGATAGGGGCTAAGGAGTCTAAGACCCCCCCTCTTTTCATAAAGGTTTATGTCGCATAATGGCTGGAAAGGACTTTGGAGGCTCTCCCCTAACCCAGAGATCTAGCCCAGTTTCCCTCTTTAGGAAAGTTTTATGAGCTTTACCCCATCTGACTTGGTTCTGAGTAAATGATAGAAATGCCTGAAACTATATGTCACCTATTAATGGGCTAGGGTTATATTTCCTTTCTTCTTCCATAATGAAATTATGAAAGTACAACTCACACAAAAGGTATTATACCTTTTCATCCTGCTCTCTAAAACATGAAATAAACTTAGGTACAGTGGCAAATGAAATAGGTTTACCTGCTCTGATGGCCTTCACTCTCAATAACAAATATTGTTCCAACAAGAACAAAGTGTAATTGGTGGCAGGGGCTCTGCAATTAATAGCATCAGAGTAGACATCACATATTTCTTTGATTTTCTCCAAATCTTTTTCCAAGTGGGTTTGTACCTTTTTTACGTTCCCTTGGGCTCTAGTGAGCTCAAAATAGGTCTCACTCTCTGTTGTTGTCATGTCCTTCAGTTGTTTAACAATCTTTTGATGTTCAACCCTAGTGACCATCTCATCTTGGTGTTGAGCCAATGCTCGTTGGGCTTGTCCGAGCTCTGCCTTTAGTTTATCAATGGTGACACCATGTGCTTGAGATTGGGATGCTTGGTATTCTTCCATAGCGCCCATCTCCTCCTTGGATTGAGTTAATGCTTGCTGGGCCTATGTAAGCTCTGCTTCCAGTCTGTCCACAATAACACTCTGTTTCTGGGACTGGAGTGCCTGATGCTCTAACATAGTTAGTAATTCATTTTTGTTTTGAACTAGGGTTTGTTGAGATTGCATCAATTCTTCCTCCAATCTCCTCATGGTAGCATTATGCTCAAGGAGTTGAGCTATTTCCTCTAATACCAGGGTGTATGTTTGCACCTTAGCATTAATTTCTTTTGTAGTTGTTATATTTTCTTGTGTTTCTAAAGGAATTACTTCCTCATTCTAAGCTAATGTTTCTTCTACTACTGTTTCTTCAGGGTTTGTCTGTATCCCTACAAAATTTGTACTAACTGCTTCTCTAGGAAGAGGGTTTCTTCCTTGCACTCTGGCCCTTTTGTTTTTCTTTCTTTTGTGGGCCTTATCTACTTGTTCTAACTGTTTCCTCAATTCCTTAATAATTTCCTTGAGTTTACCCACCTTCTGCTTTAATACTTCAACCTTCTTAGCCTTTTTCTTTAACAGATTGTTTTCTTTTTTTAACTTTCTAATTTTCTTATGGATCTTGGTTGATTTTTGTTTATGAGAGGTCTCAAGGTCTTCTTCATTCTGGTCAGAATATGGTTGTTCCTCTATTCCTTCCAAATGTTCTGTCTGTCCAAGAGGGCTTCTTATTTCAAAATGAGGTTCTTCCCGTGATGTGTCCTCTGGAAAAGACATTTCAATATCAAGAAAATCTTCAGCTGGTTTTGAAGAGGAGGCTTGTTCTGGGCATTTTTTTGGATTATTTGTGCCTCTGTCAATTGAGGTTCCCAAGCTTCCCAAAACCTGAGCTATTTCTACCCCATAACACTTCAAAAATTGTTCTGTCAGATGCTCTAATGTCGGTTGGGTGTCTTCCTGATCATTCCTTTGTGAGGTTTGTTCTGCTTGCCCAATTTCTTGAACATTCTCCCATGGAGACTGTTCTATAAAATTCTGAAGTTCTTCAGGCTATTTTGTTGTACCCTAAATTGCTTCAATTGTTCCTTGAATTCGTTTGCTTATTCTCCTTGTCTGACTGATGGTTTTAGGGGCAGTTGTTGCTCTCTTCCTCTTTTTCGTTAATGCATGTGTTTGCAAGATCTGGGCCTCTGTGATTTGGGTAGGGTCTGCCTCAGCTTCAGTTTGAGGAGATGGGATTTCTCTTTGGGCGGTAGTATCCTCTGCCTATCTATCTTCAATTTCCTGTGGTGGGTTCATGGAATAATTCAGGCTGCTCTAGTTGTGGAGGTCTATTGGCCTCAATCAGATTATCCCAGGTCAATTGAGTTTGACTCCGTCCTTTATTTGTTATCAGTTTAACTAACCTGTGGTGACTAATAATAGTAACAGGATCCTTGGACTTTTGTGTTCTTAAGGCAACCTCATGTAATATGGAATTCATAAAGAAAGGTAGATTAAGTATTAACCGTTGTTTTAAGGTTGCCAGCAATTTGAGATGGCGAGGTCGAATTACGTCGTATCATCCATTACAGGTGATGTACCACTGAATTATTCCTTCCAGTTCCTTCCATGGTTCTCTGTGGGTACTGGGATTAAGTCCCTTTCCCTTCTTATCCAATTCTTCCCCAGGATCTGTGAAGGTTTCCACAACTTCCTTCAGTGTTGTGTATCTTCATGTCCAATGAATTCCTATGTTAGGGAGGCCTGTGACCTCTGCTAAGATTTCTGGGGTGACTGAGATTCGTATGCCTCGCATCATAGATATTTCTCCCTGCATATTCTGAAAGAATTCAAGCGTGACATTCGTGTCGTATCCTTGCAAACGGTTGAAGTACTCCATCCACCCCAGATGGTGTAGGATTTCTCTTGCTTTCTCTATAACCTGTAGTAAAGTTGGCTCCATGCGCACACCTCTACCACCCATTTTGTGAGAAAATGTGGACGACTATCATTCCTGGTAGTAGACTTGGTTAGACCAGCTCAGAGGAAAAATTACCGAAAATAGCAAATATCAGAGACATCAAGTGTTTACAAATGTGGGTATTTATTACAATCATTACTATCTATATTGAGAAGTGTGTCGAGAGTCCACTCCCCTCATTAATATAAAGGTCGACCTCGACCATCAGCGTAGGGGAAAGTAATGAGTGTAGGTATTTATGGTGAGAGGTAATGATTGTACTGCCACCGCCAATGGGGATCAATGATTAATTTTCAAACAACATATTTTAATGATAATCATTAAACGTTAGTCCTCTTTCGTGGAATTGAAATATACCTATACTCAAAAGAATGCTTTAAGGATACATACGCTGAATAAATTAAATCTGTTCATTTAAATAATATCCCACATATCATAATGTTGTTACTTTTTCCGTTTTATTGAATACAACTGAAATGATAGCCTCGTTATTGAGTGAAGGAAATCTAGAGACACACAGAAACTTGGCATTTAAGGTAAACCTCCATACCACAGGTAGAGCCACTGTTGCTAGCAGGCATCCATAGCCTCGACAGGTGTGCTTTTTAACCCTTATATGAGTCTGTATCCTTGATAATTATTTGAATAGTCTTTTCCAAAAAGACCATTATCCTGGTTTGGTAGCCAGATGGTGATAATGCCACTCACTAGATTGTAACTTAGGTGAACAAGACAGCTCGTGATGAGACCCCTTGTCCTTTGATGAGAAAATGTCAAAGGCCATTGCCCTAGTGTGGTATCCATAATGGGAATGTCGCTTATGTTATTATCCTATGATCGTGGTAGGTTGGCTCGTGATGAGACCCCCTATTCTTTTTGAAAATTTTTATTTTATTTTATTTTAAATTTATTTAAGTTTTTCCCGAAAAAAGACCATTATCCCGGTTTGGTATCCAAATGATGATAATGCCACTCACTAGAGTTTAACTTAAGTGAACAAGTCAACTCGTGATGAGACCTCTTGTTCTTTGACAAAAGAAAATGCCAAAGGCCATTGCCCTAGTATGGTAGCCATAGTGGGGATGTCACTTAGGTTAGTATCCAATGATCGTGGTAGGTTGGCTCATGATGAGACCCCTTATTCTTTGTGGGAAAAGAAATAAATTTTATTGCTCTCTTTTTTTTTTTTTAGAAGTGTATGAAGGGAGGCTCATCTACTCCTTAAGAGTAAGGGATGGCGTAAAGAAGTGTAAGGATGCCAAGTAAAAGTGTGCCATAGGCTCCTTTTTATAATATAAAGGTAAGATATCATTTAAGTGTATTTGTATGTATAAGGGAAAAGAAACGAATTATGGTGGTTACAGGTTATGAACAAGGTTTAAGATATTTCGAAGAAAGTAATACAAAAACAATTTGATAAGGTATGGGATATCATCCACAAAATAATGATAGATCGTTAGAACTATTGCTGGTGAAAATTATTTGGTGAAAGTTGTACCCCAAAGGAATGGTTTAGCATTTTATCAGCAATGTAGGGAAGGAACGACAAAATGAACAACATGTGTGCAAAAGGAATAGTGGGAACACAAAAGGAATGACAATTGGTCTGTTAAAAGGAATAGCAAGCACGCAAAAGGAACGACAATTGTTCCGTTCAAAGGAACAACAAGCGCACAAAAGGAACGACAATTGTTCCTTTCAAAGGAACAACAAGCGCGCAAAAGGGAACATCAAGTGTTCAAAAGGAACAATGGATGCGCAAAGGGAACGACAATTGTTCCATTCAAAGGAACAACAAGTGCACAAAAGGAATGGTAATTGTTCCTTTCAAAGGAACAACAAGCGCGCAAAAGGAACGACAATTGTTTTGTTCAAAGGAACAACAAGCGTTAGGTTTTTAACCATATGAATAGGTAATTTTTAGAAACCTAGAAATGTGTTTTGCTTGAATGGAAAATGGGTTGGTTTATTTCAAAATTAAGTAGTGGATGGTTTGTTAATGTTATGAGTTTCATTATAGTTGCCCAATTGCTGTTGCTAAACATGACACATTCATTTCTCTGTGAAAGACAGGGTCTGGGTGATGAGATGAAGTAGGAGTTTGGAACAGAAAAGAGTGCTAATTGAGTTCATTACAGTTATCCTCCCTAGTTCTTATTTTCTCGAGTGACTATAAAAAATAATAATAAAAAAAACTAAATAAAATCTACAGAAAAAAAATTTTATATACAGTAAGTACAATGTCAACAAAATTCAACATTTATGGAGTTGAGGTGGCTGGATTACCTTCCCAGCCAGCCAAAATTTGAACAGTAGGATCCTTACTTACTTCTTGGTAGAAAGATTCTTTTTAGGGTGGCTGATGATAGTGTCATAGTCGGTGTCCATTGACCTGAAATGGAGATCCAGACCCAGCGATGGTGCTTAATGTGACTGTTCCATTATCATGGACTTCATTGATTTCGTATGGTCCTAGCCACCGTGTCTGTAATTTTCCCAGAAAATCCTGAAATCTGGAATCATAGAGGAGCGCCCAATCACCTTTTTAAAATGATTTTTTCTTGATATGCTTGTCGTGTCAGGTCGTTCTCTGTTGCTAAATAATGGTTGTGCACTCTACAATAGACAAGCGTGCTTCATCCAATTTGTTGAGTTGTTGAAGGTGTTGTTTATGTGCTTTTGTAAGATCCAGTTTGATTTCCTGGGCCATCCTTAGAGTCTTAATTTCAAACTCGATTGGGAAGATGGGTTCTTTGCCATAGAATAAATGATAAGGAGAGTAGCCAGTGGTATTATGCCATGTTGTGTGGTAATCCCATAAGGCATTTGGGAGCTCAGAAGCCCAATTCTATCTGTTTGTCGAGACAATCTTTTTCAAGATTGCCTCTAGGACTTTATTGGTGCTTTCTACTTGCCCATTTTCTTGTGGATGGTACGGAGAAGTAATTCTGTGTTTAATATGATAATTATCCAGGGTGGTGGTGATTCTATGAGCTGTAAATTATGACCCCGCATTAGTAATTACCTCTCTTGGTAGTCCATAGCGTATGAATAATTTGAAAATAAATTTGATGACTACTTCTTCTATTGCATTTGGTAAGGCTTCTGCCTCTACCCATTTAGTCATGTAATCCGTTGCAACTAGAATATAGGCCTTCTGATTTGACTATGGATTGAAGGGGCCAATGAAGTTTAGTGCCCATCTTTCAAATGGTTCCACAACTACTTGTGCTTTCAAAGGAATTTCATCAGTCTGACCTAGTTTTCCCATCCGTTGACAACTATCGCAGGTATGGACATATTTCTTCGTGTTTTTGAATATTGAGGGCCAATAATAGCCCATTTGCAAAATTTTGTGTCAAGTCCTGCAATCTGCAAAATGCCCACCACAGGGCTCATCATGTCTGGCTTTTAGTATGTTGTAGATTTCGTCATATCATATGCATCTGCGGATCTGGAGATCAACTCCTGTATGGAAAAGATATCCGTTGATCCAGTCAAGTGCTATGCTGGACGATCAATTTTCTTTCCCTTGATGAAAGATCTGTCAGTAATCTTCCCGCTGCCAGGTAATTTTCCACATCAGCGTACCAAGGTGGCTTTGTAGTAACGACAAATAGATGCTCGTCTAGAAATTGATCTTTGATTATTAAGGAGTCATATGTTTTGGGTATGCGGGATAGGAAGTCTGCGACAATATTTTCTCTCCCGGGTCGATCTTTGATGGTGATATCAAATTCCTGCAATAGTAACAACCATCGAGTGACCCGTCCATTAGTAATCGGTTTATTAGCTAGATATCTGATAGCAGAATGATCAATATATAGAATAACTAGATAGCCTGTTATATAATGACGAAATTTATTGATGGCATGTATAACAGCTAAAATCTCCTTCTTTGTTACTGTATAATTAAGTTCAGATGGACTAAGATTCTTTCTAATAAAATAAATTGCGTAGGGTTTCTTGTATTCTTCCTGTCTGAGGACAATGCCTATGGCAATATCTGATGCATCGATGGAGATGTGAAATGGTATTTTCCAATTTGGTCCCCTCAACACCGGTGCTGTCAATATCAACTTCTTGAGTCCTGCAAATGTCACATCACACTTGTTAGACCACTAAAACTCTACATTACTAGTCAAAGCATGTAAAGGTGTAGCGGTTCTTGCAAAATTTTCCATAAATCTACGATAGTATCCTAAAGCGCCAAGGAAACTACATACCTCAGTTTGTGTGTGTGGTGTAGGTAGATTAAGGATTACCTCTATTTTTGTTGGACCCACTCTAATTCTATCTGCATAGATATAATGCCCCAGTACCACACCTTCTGTCATCATCATGTGACATTTTTCATGGCTTAAACATAACCTGGTCACAATGCATCGCTCTAGTACTTTCTCCATATTATTCAGTGCTTGATTGAAGCCGTTGCCATAAGGAGTGAAATCATCCATATATACTTCAATTCCTTCACTGATAAAATCATTGAATATGCTTAGAATGGCCCTTTGAAAAGTGGTTGGATCGTTACAAAGTCCAAAGGGTAATACTCTATATGAAAAAGTGCCCCAGAGGCATGTGAATGTAGTTTTATCTTGATCTTCTGGGGCAATCTGAATCTGATTGTACCCACTAAAACCGTCTAGGAAAGAAAAGAATTTCTTTCCTACCAAAGTATCCAGGACCTGATCAATGAAAGGCAAAGGGAAGTGGTCTTTTTGAGTGGCTTTGTTAAGTTCCATGTAGTCAACACAGATTCGTGATTTCCCATTTTTCTTTGGGATGATCACTAATGGAGAAACCCATCGACTATCTAAGATGGGATATATAAAATCTACGTCCAACATCTTTTGTAATTCTTCTTTAACGATATCCCTGAGGTGAGGATTCAATCTTCTCTATGGCTGTCAGATAGGATGTGCATATTTTTCAACTTAAATGTGGTGTGTGCAGAGTTGCGGATCAATACCTTTCATATCAGAATATTCCCATGCAAAAGCTTGATGGTATTTGGAGAGGACTTGAATTAGCTTTTGTTGTTGTTGTTCATCTAAATTGGCATTGATGTTTAGAGACCTCCCTGGTGCAATCTTGATGGGTTTTTTGTTATGAATGGTTGTAGTTGGAATTTGTTGTTCCATTAAATCTTCCAGCAGGTCTCACTGTGCTTCATAGTCTAGAATATCTTGGAGCATCTGGCAGGTCAGGTTGCTCATGGTGGTTGGACTATTGATAAACCCATTGATTACATCATCCTCTAGCTAGTTTTTAAGTCTGAGGGATTCTTCCTGCATAAGAGGGGCTCGTAAATCCTTCTCTGGGTATCGCGGTGGTGGAAATTGTGGATATACGAAAGTTGGGCTTGTCTTAGTAGGAGGATATAAAATGAGATTCTTTGTGATACCCCCTCTAGTGATTGTCATATTACCCGCTCGACATCCTATGTATGCATCTGTTGTTGCAAGCCATGGCCTGCCCAGTATCAATGGATGCCCTTCAAGTCCACTTCTTGGGTTGATGATGAGGAAGTCCGCTGGATATTCCCAAGAGTCGACGAAGATGGCTATATCATGTAATGTGCCAACTGGTCGAACTATCGATCGATCTGCCAACTACATCATTATTGTGGTGGGTTCAAAGGAGTCAAAACCTAGGGTATTATAGGTTTCCATAGTCAGTATGTTGATGGCTACTCCCAAATCAACTAGTGTATTTGGAAAAGAAAAACCCTGGATCTAAATTGTCACTATGGGATTCCCCAGATCTACATATTTGACTAGTTCTTGTCTACCTAAAATTAGATCAGACAAGGCTTCTACCATGCACACTGTTGATGATGGATTTTTAATTTTTCTGACGGGTTTTCTCCCACATAGCTCCTTGATCATTTTTGCGTAAATTGGGATGTCTTGAAGAGCTTGCAGGAGTGGAATCTTGATATATAAATTCTTGAGTTCCTCTACACTGTCGAAGTTGGGATATACGACTGGTTTTGCTATCATCAATATTTCGGGGAATGGAGGTGAGGGTGTTGCATCCTTATCAGAATCTTGTGATTCGACTGTGTTTCCCCCCTGCTCGAGTTCTTCTGTTATTACCACAGTCGAGGTTGTTATTGTTGGTTGTTTTTCATTCTCCTGTTTTTGAAAGACGTTATTTTCTTCAGGAGAGATTATGTGCCCCGATCTCAACCATAGTTCGCTGCACCCTACCGAGCTGGTCTCTCCTTCCCCATTCTCCATAATCTGGACGAGTTGAGTTGGTCTGTTATTTGGATTTGGGTGAGGTTGGGCTGGTAATTGAGGGTGTAATTGTGATTGTGGATTCTGGGACAATTGGAGTGGTGCTTGTAACTTAGGCTAAGTTTGAGGGGCCATCCCCATGGGTTGGTTGTTTATCCCCATGGGGCGTTGCCAATTCTGATTCCAATTTGGGTTTTGGGTAGTCATGTTGGGCCACTATGAAGGGTAGATGTTGTTATTTGATTTTTTCCAGGATGAGGTGGGATATTGTGAGTTAGGCCAAGTGGAAATTGCAATTGGCTGATTCTGCCAGGTAGGATTTGCAGCGGGTTGGTTTTGCCAAGTGGGATTTGCAGGTGGGTATTGTTGGGTTTGCCAGTTCTGATTAGTAAATGGTTGACCCTGCCATGTGCTACCAGGAGCTTGCTGCTGATTATACTGTCCAGAGAAGAAAGAGGAAGGGTCCTGTAGTGTATTTGGAGGCTGATTCTACTATTGACGATGCTGATCCATCATATATAATGACTCTGTTTCTTCTTCTGCTTCTCTAAAGAAAACTTTCAGTCCAGGAAGCGATGGGCATTGTTTCGTGTCATGATATTTGGCGTAGATAGCGCAAACCCGGACCACATCCAAAGGGAAATCCCTTGGACCATGTTTTCTTCTGTATCTGTGGTAAAATATGGCCAATGTCTGTTCTACTTCTATTTTTTTCTGTTTGGCCTGCAATACATCCAATTGTGTAGTCGGAGTGCTCAAAATATCTGTTTTGAAGTTTTCTAAGAGATTACCAACTTCAACTCACGTAACACCCCCGTTGGTAGTATTGTTATGTCTAGTGAGGGGGATACACATCCCTGATCTGGTCCGTGAACTTCCTCTTGAGCACCTGATGCACAATAAGATGATGTCATCATAATTTTCTTGATAAATGTCACCATTCCCCATCAAATTCAATGTTTCTACCCATTCCTCTTTCATACCCTTAATCAAATTTTCCTTAAGTACTTCACCTGGTAACGTGCCATAGGGTGATCTTTGTAAATTATATTGAAATATCTTGACATATTCTTCTAATGATTCATTTTGTTTTGCAGTCATTTGAAAGATTTCATATTTTAAGTCTCTGGTTCTATAATAATCCTGATATTTTTTCAAGAAGGCATGTTTCATCTCATCCCATGAGTTTATAGTTCCTCCCCCTAATCCCATAAACTAGCGTAGAGCTACTCCTTTCAAAGTGGAGGGGAACAATTTTAATTTTGGGGGTTCAGAGGTGTAATCATACCCTCTACATAGGAAATCAAATTCAAATAAGAATGTGTATGGGTATTCTGAGATTAATCCATGAAAGGTTGGTAGGTTTTGTAGGGGAATTGCCTTCATGGGGGCATTGGCGATTGGATCAACTATCAGATATTCCAATGTGGAAGTCTGGGGACATTGTGGATTTGGTTGTGCCATTTGATCGAAAATATGCCAGAAATCTTCAGGGATTTCTTAATCTGGATATTTTATTCGAATTGGTTGGTTATTTGATCCTCTAGGGGATTTGATTGCACTCCCTATGTCTAGGATTTCGGGTATGCCTTCTTCTTTCACAGGAGATTCAGGATCGGGTGGTGGGTCTATCTTAGCTATCCCGTTGGTTTCTCCTTCTCCTTCCTCCAGATTACAAGAGTTTCCCTCTTCTAAAGGGTTGAGGGGTTGAAGATCTGTGCTTTGAAAGCTTTGCTCAGTCCCTTCAGTTTTGCTATGAATCTCAGCGTGGGCTACAGTTGATGAAACTGCCACCTCAGGGATTCGGGTAGATCCTTTTCTAGGTCCAACTGAAGCTTGAGATTATGCTTTTCGGATGATGTCGTCTATGAAAGTGCTTCTTCCAGGGAGCACCGAGCCTCGGGCTTTGGTAATTTTTGGTGGGGGTTTTTGTTTTTCAAGATCTTTCTTCTTAGTCATACCCACTTAACACACAAAAAAAGAAAATCAAGAAAGAAAAACACCTATGCAACCTCTTAATGTGTTAGCTGGAGGTAGGCACTGGCATAAGCATCTTACTTATTGCCTGCGTAGGTTGTTACCTTCCGTCTTCAATACCTCGTCCTCCAGAGGCACAATCTATGCTACCTTTGACATTCTTCCCCAACAACGACGCCAAATTGTTGGGATCTAAAGATGTCTAAAACTAGCCTTAGTTTAACATTAATTTATCAACCCGAGGATTCGTCTTTTATCTCAAGAATATCAACAAAGTTTATGCAGATAGCTCGTAGAGGCCAAAATCGTGTAGTTAAAGCAAATCTGAGTTTATCAACAATCAAGTTCCTCAAACATTCATTAAAGATTCTAGGATTTGAAATCTAAAGTTGTGCAATGGAAAGGAACTAATTAATCTATTGAATTCATTTTAAGAGCAATGATTGAATCTAAATAAAGACTTGCAGAATTGACTATTATTATGAATCAAATTACTGGAAAGGAAAAAGGCGAATTACTCTATCTATGGAAAGAAACAGAGACTGTAATCTAATCGAAAGGAGACAACAATCATACTTCTATTGAAAGGAACAACAACTATATTTTAACGGAAAGGAACAACAAATGTAAACTAAGTGAAAGGAACAACAAATGTAAACTAAGTGAAAGGAACAACAAATGTGAACTTATGAGGAACTATCACACATCAAATCTCAGTAATAGGAATTGGAACAACAATCATCTAATGCTTAAGGAAATATCTATCTCTTGCAAATGAAATAAAATCATCAACACACTTATGCATTCATTTAACTACTGTAAAAGAGAATTGAATCACAAAACATAAATTGAACTAATACAATTACAGGTCGAACAGTAGCTCCTTCATATTGGGCCCTTGGTCCTTAGAAGCATTACTATTTGAAATTCAGTATATAGAAGTGGTAAAACCACTCAAAGATTTTATTGATTTCATAGCTAGTGCAACATTTACAAAAACTGCTAACATAGAGAAATTCTAAGTTTTGAGTTCTTGGGTGCAATTGTTCTATATCTTTTCAGGATCTATTTACCCCTTATATATTACAACAATCTGGGTAAAATAAGCTATCCTAAGGATCGATAGATCCTTAGGATTGCTTTACTATTATAAAGTTACAATATAAGAAACTCAATCATCTTCAAAACTGCCTTGCGCCATACAGTCCTCAACCTCCAATAGCTTGTGCATCTTCAAGATTTCCTTTGTTATCTTAGGTTTGACAATATTTAACCAATCCTGTAATAAAACCAGACAATTCCAATCATATTTTAGGATCTATATAATCTAACTTCAACAATAATGCTAAAGAGTATATTATTCATTTTCTATCCTATTTGCTCCCAAATAACCGAAAAATCAATCAAGATGATATCATGAAATGTGGGAAAAAGGAAGATATTTATACCTTTTTCATAACCTAACACTTGTGATATGCGAAATCGCAAAATAATCCTAGTCGTTGTATCAAGGATGAATCTGGGTCTTCATATCCAGGAGGTGAATGTGGCAGACCACATCAGAAAGGACAGGTGGAAGACTACGTCAGCAATGACACATGGCACGATCAGACAATGAAAAGTCTCAAGATGATTCGACATTTCAGGAACCTGGAAATCACAATTATGAGTGACACGTGGAAGCCACATGGATCATGTCATGTCATCGAGTGACATCATTTCAGGATTTTAGTTTCGGGATTTTTAGCATCAACACTCTCCCAAAGTCTTGAAAGATGAAGTTTCGGGGTGGAGGATAGCTGTCCAATCACCACGGATCATCGACCGTTGATCTAAAGAGAGAAGCGCTCAAATGACTAGCCAGTGGTCATATGTCGTGGTCACACTGAAGAGCAGAGCTAGAGAAGCTAAGCTCCTTTTCGGGGTTTCGGAGATCATGACTTGGAGAGTCGAGATGCCTCATCATAGGATTCCCAAAACTGTGAGTTGCGAAAGCGCTTAATGGATAAGCGCTTGGTCACGAGAAGGGAAGGAGCCAGTCCAGCTAAGCTCCTTTTCCGGGTTTCGAAGATCGTGACTTGGAGAGTCGAGATGCCTCGCAACAGGAATTCGTGATATGAGAAATCGTAAAATGCCTTTTTTGATTAGGTTGTGGTCACCGCCTAAGGCCACATGTGAAAGGAAAGGGCTTAGCCAGAAAGGATAAACACCCACTGTGAAGTTTTCCTCAAGAAGAGAGAAGGTGAAATATCTTGAACGTGAAAAGGTTCTCTTAGTAAAAGCTAGGACGAAAAGTCTGGACTGCTAGAGAATTCAAGGAGCTGTAGGGTGACTGCCAGGGGAGACGAAGAGTCTCGAGGCATCTGCCAATGCAATGAAGATTGATCATAGAGACGATTGACATACGCAAGAGAGGACAAATAGTTTGGACTGCCAATGAAGCTAAGGAATCTCAGCATAACGCCCAGTGATGATGAACGCATGGGGGTAACCGCCAGAAAATATGAAGAGTTGTCATGATGATCACGAGAGGAATTGACATGAGAAGGTGATGGAGAATGAAGAAAAGAAGAGAGATGCTTGAGGGAACAAGAGGGCAGAAAGGTGGAGTGGCAATGAACAACCCAATGAGAAGAACCGTGACACTGTGAAGAGCATGCAGAGGCATTGTGCATGGATGAAGAAGAAGGTGCACATATAGTATAAATACACATAATATAGAAGACATGAGGGTTGTTGTTGTGAGTGATGCATGTGTGTAGAAGCATGATGTGAAGGAGCTGAAGCACAGAAGAAGAAAAGAACAAAGATGCATATTTGAGAAAAAAAGAGAAATTCGAGGTGTGCATGTAGAGACAGAGAAGAAGATCAGAAATCTCAAAAGGATGCAAGAAGGAAGACACTAATGTAGGAAGAACATGGTAGTTTAGCATAACAGTGATGAGACTGGTAAGCCATTGATGAACATTATATCACTATAATAAGTTTCTGTAGAAAATATTTATATTTGAGGGTGGTTGGGAGGTGCTAGGGAGGACTGTTGTCCTCAGAGGTTTAAGTGGGTGCTTGAACACAGGGAGTTGTAACTTCCATCTGGTTGCGGCCAAAAAAACCAGGATGGAAGGGTGGTGCAAGGGAGAACATTGGTTCTCTGTTATACAGGTTGGTGCCTGTGTGACTAGAAGTTTGTGCTTCCATCCAGTTGGTGCTAGAACACTTAGGGAGTTGTTGCTTCCTTCCAGTGGGCGCTAGAGAAACCAAGGAGTAGGTGATTCCTTCTAGTGAGTGCTAGAGAAACCAGGGAGTTGGTGCTTCCTTCTAGTAGGTGCTAGAGAAAACAGAGTTGGTGCTCTCAGCAAGTTGCAGCTTGCAAAACAGAGCTTGTAGCCTCACAATGAGTTGGAGCTCATAAGTATGATAATGTATAGAATGTAAAGATTACTTATCATATAAAGAAGAAGAGGTTTTTACCCTTTATGGGTTTCCTCAGGAA
>SNQJ01S0001742.1:126565-144956 GCA_010110895.2 Picea sitchensis
GACTTACCAGAGTATTAAAGGCATTTAGATGTTCTGTCATAGAATCTCCATCTTCCATCCTAAGATGATACAACTTCTTTCGAAGAAACAACTTGTTTACCAGGGACTTTGATTGATACAAATTCCCCAACTTATCTCATATTTCCTTGGCTGTAGATTCTTCCGAGACATTCAACAACACCGAATATGATAGACAGAGTTGAATAGTACTCCTTTCTCTTCTATCCAACTTCTCCCAATCTTCCTTCGACATACCAGTAGGTGGTGCACTAGTAGTTTGTGTACTAGTAGGTTGTGTACTAGTAGCCTGTGTGTTAGTAGATGGTGTACCAGTAGGTTGCGTACCAAGATCCACAACGATCCATTATTCTTTGTCTACAAGAAGGTCCTCCATCTTGAGCTTCCATAGCTCAAAGTTTTACCATTGAACTTCTCTATCTCTATTCTAGATGAGCTTTCCATTCCTCTTTCTATACTCGAATCTCCACTGCAAAATCTCCCACTAAACCCAGGTTTATCACAGACCCAAGATAAACTTGATATATCAAGATTGAGCCAAACCCTCAACAATAAAGGCATCCCTTTGAAGCCAAAAATGAGCTCTGACACCACATGTAAGTTTTAAACCTGTGAAGTAAATCAATGCATATAGATTCTTAAGAAAAACAAAATTTAATCAATGGCTCATACAAAGAGTACACAAAGATTTTATACCGGAAAGCCTCAATCGCGAAAACCTTTCTTATATTCATTATATCGAATTTCGCCATTCATCATACAATATATACAATGTTTTAGGTATTCTGTAGATACCAAAACCCTAATCCCTTAATCTAGGATTAATTAAGTAAACCGCTAAAAATAACAAAATCCGCTAAAAATAGAAAAAAACTGCCCAAAAAATAATTTTGGGGCGTTGCCTCGGGCTACCGCCCATTGACGAACATTACGCGTAACTGGAGGGGGGAGGGGGGCATACCTGCCCCCCCCTGAGACCCCACTAGGAAAGTGCCTGACGCACACGACACAAAGAGCACTACTAGAGGGATCGTCAGATGCATTTGTCGAATTTGATATGCCCACACACACACATGAAAAGAATATAACACATACCCAACATAGATAAACTATGTGGATGGCTCTCCTTAGTGAGTTTGATTTCGAAATCAAACACATAAAAAAAAAAAAATAGGGTGGCCAAGGCCCTTAGCAGAAGTGTAAAAATGATTCACCTGGCAGTGGTAAGCACCTGTGAAACGAATGTTAGGGAGAGAGTCAAGAATGTACAAGAAACAAATGCATTTTTCAAGAACATGACATCATACCTAAAGCAAAATCCCACAGGGATAAAGTATGAAGGCTATCAGATGTTGGATGAAGGTCTGTTGACTTACATAAACACATTGTATATCCCAAGTTGTGACAACTTGAAGAGGTTCATATTGGAGTAACTACACAAGAGACCATATATTGGTCATCCGGGTTATTAGAAAATGATTACGGCCACTAGAAAACAATTCTATTGGCTTGGATTGAAAAAGGACATAGTTGATTATTTAGCTAAGTGTCTAGAATGCCAACAAGATAAGGTGGAACATCGAACCCAACAGGGTTGTTACAGCCTCTACCAATTCCAGAATGGAAATGGGAAACCATTTCCATATATTTCATCACCGGATTACCAAAATCAGCCAAGAAGAACTACGCCATCATGGTAATGGTGGAAAAATTGAGCAAGTCTGCTCACTTCATTCCTGTCAAGTCAACTTGCAAAGCAATATATATCACCGACATATTCATGAAGGAGATATTTAGACTGCATGACATGCCTATGGATATTATATCTGATAGAGACACAAAATTTACTTCAATCTTCTGGAAGTCCTTAAGGGATGGTTTTGAGATAAAATTATTGTTTAGCAAAACCTATCACCCTCAAACTGATGGACATACAGAAAGAGTAAATCAAATATTAGAAGACATGTTAAGGATGCATGTAATGCATCATGCTAAGAAGTGGGAAGACTACTTGCAATTGGTGTAATTTGCCTACAACAATGGTTATCGAGAGTCATTGAAGATGAGTCCTTTTGAAGCCCTCTATGGTAGACAATGCAAGATTCCAATCAGCTGGAGTAATCCAGTGGATAGAATTACAATCGGACCCGACATGTTGAAATAAATGGAACACCAAGTGATTTAGATAAAGAAAAATATGAAAATTTCTCAGGATAGACATAAGAGTTATGCTGAAAGAAAGAGAACTCCCAGAGAGTTCAAGACTGGAGACCATGTCTATCTCACAATTAGGCCTAGGAAGAGTTCCTTGAGAATGGTAGCTTGTGCCAAGATGGCACCTCGGTATTGTGGACCCTTTGAAGTATTATATAGAGTGGGACCTATAGCCTATAGGCTAGCACTCCCTCCCATAGTAAAGGCACATAATGTTTTCCATGTTTCATTATTGAAGAAATATGTACATGATTCTAATCATATAATTGACTGGTTTGTGATCCAGGTGGATCTGAAGGGATAATTCCTGTCAAAACCTCAATGCATACTAGACAGGAAGGAAACCTCACTCAGGAACCAAACCATTGCACAGGTCAAGGTGTAGTGGAAACACTTTGGCCCATATGAGGCTACATGGGAAATGGAGGATGCCATGAGACATGAATACCCATTTTTTTTTTGCTTATGTATATACAGAGCATGTTGACAGATAGAACATCAAGGATGATGTTCCTTTAAGGGGGAGGGAATTGTTGTTACACATGAAATTTGCACACCTAGGTACCTCACCCTAAGTGTTGTAAAGTGTCATAAGTGTCTCATACACCTTGACACCATGGAATAGCCTATGTCACAATCCCTAGTCAATGTGGAGGAGGGATATATTATATGAAGGCAAAAATACCAAGNCTCTTCTGTCCAACTTCTCCCAATCTTCCTTTGACATACTAGTAGGTGGTGTACTAGTAGTTTGTGTACTAGTAGGTTGTGTACCAGTAACCTGTGTGCTAGTAGATGGTGTACCAATAGATTGTGTACCAGGATCCATAGGGATCCATTGTTCTTTGTCTACAAGAAGGTCCTCCATATTGAGATTCCATAGCTCAAAATTTTTATAGTTGAACTTCTCTATCTTGATTCTAGATGACCTCGCCATTCCTCTTTCTATACTCGAATCTCCACTGCAAAAGTTCCCAATAAACCCAGGTTTATCACAGACCCAAGATAAACTTGATCTATCAAGATCCATCCAAACCCTTAACAACAAAGGCGTCCCTCTGAAGCCAAAAACAAGCTCTGATACCACATGTAAGTTTTAAATCTGTGAAGTAAAGCAATTCATATAGATTCTTAAGTAAAATAGAATTTAATCAATGGCTCATACACAGAGATTTTATACCAGAAACCCTCAACTGGGAAAACCTTTCTTATATTCATTATATCGAATTTCACTATTCACCATACAATATATACAGTGCTTTTTAGGTATTTCGTAGATACCAAAACCATAATCCCTTAATCTGGGATTAATTTAGAAAATTGCTAAAAATAGAAAAATCCACTAAAAATAGAAAAAACCGCCCAAAAAAAAAATCGGGGCGATGCCCCAAGCTAACGCCCGGTGTCGAATGTTGTTCGTAACTAGGGGGGAATACCTTCCCCCCCCCCGGGAACCCCCTAGGAAAGTGCCTAGTGCACACGACACAAAGCACACTACTAGATGGATCGTCAGACATAGTTGTCGAAACCGACGCGCCCACACACACACATGAAAATAATATAACACATACCCAACACTCGCTAACACTTGTGGATAGTGCTATCTCTTTGGAGCTTTATCCCTTGAAATGATTTTGATATCCCACACACACGTTACATTCTCGACATTTCGAATAACTCATTTTGAAGGATTTCCTTGAGAATAAAATACTTCTCACCCACTCGACGTTCCTCTATGCTGGTTCTTCAAAGCTTGTTGGCTTCTTGACGTTGTGCACACCTTGCACCTGGATATGAGTTTATATTATTCTCTCTGAACTTCTCTAAGTCAATCTGAGACTCATTCGATGCACTCCTTACATTCGAGATGCATGCCTTTCATACAAATATCATAAGAGAAATGATTGAAACTTAGGCAGATTCATCACGAACCCATACAGTCAATCTCTCAAACAATCATGCGTGAATGAAATAAAATAAATCATACACACAGAAATCAACATTCATTCAATCCTATATGAAATGAAACCAGTCCAAGGATTTGGGACAATTTATGTCTTCTCTATTCATTCTTGAAAAACAAAATACATAGTGTTTCTGCTATTCTAGTCTGCTCTACTGATCTCTCTATTATGTATATTTGTTCTCCTCTTACAATACAAAAATGAGAAGACTATATAAGGACTACTCCATGAGCTCTCTCATCTTATCTGAAGTCTATCCTATCAATTCAAAGCTTCTACCTACTTTTTCCTATCACAATAACTAGTAGTTACTACCAGATAGAGTCGACACTCCATATCTGCAGTTCTTACAGTCCTTCAAGACTTTACAAACAAGTTACATTATAAAATTCGGTTACAAAAATATCTCAACAACCCATTAAATTCTAAGTTAAACGCTCGATTTGAAATTCTATCATTGTTGGGATGTACTCTATTTGCCTCCACGTGTGCACTGTTGACTTTGAAGGCGATGCTCCTGTATCAACCTCTGGAACTGTGACTTGTGGAAATACGCCCTATGGAACTATGACCTTTGGAACTATGACCTCTAGAACTACGCCCTGTAGAACTATGACCTGTGGAATTGTGGCCTGTGGAACTCCTCTGTAACTATGACCTGTGGAACTTTGATCTGTGGAACTTTGACCTGTGAAACTACGCCCTCTTGAACTATGACCTCTGGAACTATGACCTATGGAATTGTGACTTCTGGAACTATACCCTCTGGAACTATGACCTCTGGAACTATGACCTCTAGAACTATGCCCTGTATAACTATGACCTGTGGAACTATGATTGTTGCATCTCTTTTGTTACCTAAATGAGCAAAATAAGGATGCTTACAAGTCTAGTTGGGTTAGCTAGACAAGACAACAGTGAATGCAAGAGTTAGAAACATCAAGCATAGGAAATAAGAAAAGAACTAAGCTACTAACAATAAAACAAACTAAACTAGATGCATAAGAGAAATATAACAAAAATTAAACAACATGCATACCACCAATGGATAAGTTGTATTAGTGGGAAAACACCAAAGAAAAAGGGAGACTTATGGTTCCCCTCTTCCTCCAAGGGAGGGATATTGAACCCCCAATGATTGATCTCTTCTTACAAGTAACAAGCTAGAAGGAAATGGTGAAGAAATCCAAAGAACATTCACTCAAGAGGTGATATGAATGGATAAATGAGATGGTGCTTGTATGCTCTAATGAGGAAAGAGGTTCCTCTAAGAGAATGTAGGCATCATAACAGTACAAATGAATTCCTTGAAAATATATTGCACCCATGGCCTCTTTTTATAGAAAATCTTTGAGGCATTATTCAACTAGTCTTTAGTGTGAACAAGGGGCTCTTTAGGGCACCCTTAGGTCTTTGACCAGCCCCCCACTCGGATTTATCTTGGATTTGGGTGTCAAATCGACTTAGGAGATGAACTAGAAGTGGGTGGAAGGCTGACCAAAATCATAAATGCATCGTTCTGAGGTGTGCAAGGATTTTTGTGTCCACAGTCGCGCATCGGGATTCTGTGCGCTTTTTCAAATTTATTTGACTGTCACACTTGTGTGTGCTTCCTTTGTCTTCTTAGGGCATGCTGATTTTTTAACCAGTTGTATACTTTTGTGCCTTTTGGAAATTCATTTTTGAAGCTGTGGGTGAACTAATGGGTGTTTGATGATGTTGGACTCATGTAACCATTTGCGGACGAAATTTTAGTGATAAAAAATTCCCCTTGATGTGTGAGGTTAGGAGCATACGTATAGCCGAAATACATCAATGTTTCTTCTACTGAGAGTATTTGTGTGAGAAAGAGTGTTGAGGGGAGTTGTAAGAGAGACCCATTGTAGGGAGAGGGGAACCTGTAGGACCCAAACCTTTCGCAAGGTGTGAAAAAACAAACTGTGTACAAATGAGGTGGGCATGCCCCATGCTCATGTCATGTAACTCAAAATGTGTTAGATAGTGACTGAAGGTATATGTTCATGTAGATTACTGCAGTGCCCTCCAGGGCAGTTTGATAATGACAGAGGAAAATTATGATGGTGAAAAAACTTTGAAAAATGGTAAGGACACCTATGATAAGTGTCGATGATACGTAGGCATGGATAGCCTATCGAATTTCAGAGGTCTTCGGCATATATGAAAACAATTGCAATGGTCGCAAAGTAAGACCCACCGTAGCATGAGATGGTGTTGAATTTGAATGCTATGGGGGTCAACAATAACAAAGAATAATGATGGTTCTCTCTGTTTCGTCCGAGAATCCTCATTGTAAAAGTAATGAGAGCCAACATACTGTCACCCTTATGGAAACTATGTTAATGTCGATAGAAAGGGGGACGTGACTCCAAGAAGCAAAGGGATTCATGAAATCCATTGGATGAGATCAAGAACTGATGAGGTACCTAGGAAAGGTAAAGAGGTGGTGAGCCTCAAGACTACCCTTGGTGGGGGATATATGTGAAGTATGAGTGAAAACAACTGTGAAACTAGTTCTAGTGTCAGGGGGACGACTAGACGTGGGTTAAGTTGTGCTAGAGGCGGGACAAAGTGGACACAATCAGAGATCAGGGGTACATGGAATGTGGGATACTTGGGTTTTATGGACGATGTCAACAAGAGTAGAAGATAATTAATGCCCCAACCAAGGGCGAGATATATTGTTTTTGTCGGGAAAAAAGAATGTCGCCAAAGGTGATGACAAAAAAGCTATGTAAAGGTTGGAAACCAAGGTTTTGTACATTTACCAAATGACTAAAGAATATGCTGGGAGAAGTGTATAGATACAGAAACAAGTGCCCCAATGCAATATGGCTTAGCCTGTGAGGGCGCAAGTTGCTTGGAAAACAGGTGGGAGGTGGGGGCCCCATAGGTGGGTTTTTGTATTAGGTAAATGAGTGGAGGACAATCTACAAATGGGAAAACTGATGGTGGATGAGATAGAGGGATAATGATACTACGGAGGTGTAGTCAAATGTGGAGCATAAGGACATAATTCGGGAGTCTGTCAGGGGGAAGCTAGAAAAATTAGGAGAAGGAGCATGCAGCTAATTCTTGGGAAAGAAAAGACTATCAGGACTCCCAGCCCTAGGGGGTGAAAAACAACATGAGTGTCAAAGTGTTAGAGGGGAAAATTATGGGGAAAACTCATGTGGGGGAGAGTTCTACCAGTTCACAGTACTGAAATGCAGTGGAGGTGTGAGTACTGCAAAGACGGATGGGGGGACCCTAGAGGAAAATATCGGAGGGTGTGACTGGGAGATGCAATTGATATTTAGAGGGAATGATTACATGCCAGTAGCAATCATATACCTAAAAGGGCCACGATGGCAGGTGATGACCCAGTACCTGCACACATAAAAAACCAAATACCTGTCATGAAAGATATCTGAAAGTAAAAGATATATAACAATTATTTGATAATTTTGAACATGAGCATGCGTACCTGAGCGTGATGTGAGAAAAATGAACCCCGTGGGCCGAGGATGCATTTTGGCTAGGGGAATGTGACTGTGTAGGTGGTGGGATCCTGGTCCCGTGACTGAAGACGAATCGGAAAATGGACGCTCGGAGCTCCTAGAATTGAGTAGGGAGTTTTGGGAAAGGGGACTATATATAGTTGTAGGGCCCACATTGCCACCTCATTTGTACCTACTGCCATAGTGGATTGATGAGGGGTTTGATGAGAGATTTAGAGATTTCAGAAGATTGAGCCAGTCGATTCCATATCAGCGAGTGCGTGGGAGGGTAGGGTGTGTACGGAAGGCCGTACAAGGGGTTTTGTGAGGGTGGACCCCCTAGTGCGTGGGAGATTGAAAATTTCACGTGCACGAGTGCATGGCTATAATTGTGAGAGTCACGCACAGGAGCACCCAAATGAGAGAAACAAGCGCCCATGGAATGCACACCTGTTCAAATCACAGTCGTGCATTCATGCACGGCTGTGTTCCAAACAGTTGCACATGTGTGCGTAACTGTGGGGTGAACAGGTGTGCTACGGTGCACGTCTGTCTATGTGACAGGGGCGCATGAGTGCGCTCTTGTATTGTTAACATTCGCACATAAGTGTGTGACTGTGGGGTGAAAAGGCACACATATGTGCATGCCTGTAAGAAAAACAGGCGCACATATGTGCACACCTATGGGGAAAAAATCTACGCCTTAAGGCAAAGTTGAAGGGTGCAAAAACTTATATTTTTTGGAGATTGTGGTGTTATTGTGGATTGTGATGGCTGATCAAGTACTGTATATGTGGATGCAGGTGACTAGTTTACTATGTCGATCCATTGGAGGGAGAGGGATTAGGCGCACCTGTGAGAGGCAGTTAGAGATGAGGAGACGGTTGTATGGGGTTCTTTGGCAGCTTGTGGGTTGCTGAAGTTTTTTGAGTGTTCACTAGTGTGGGCACAGGAGTACCTGCTACAGTTCCTAATTTCGATGTGCAGTCTGAACCTGCAGTGTTTCATTGTGCGAGGTGATCATCTTTCATTCTCCACGATGGAGGATGTGTATTTTTTGAATGGGCTCCCTTTTCAGGGGACCCTGCTATCGGCCAAGCCCATGGTACCTAGAGATGGTCAGTTAGATACCTTAGGCCAGACCAACTGTTTAGGAGAGGACTACATGTTCGTCTCTGTGGTGAGGATTGGGGCGATGGAATCCCTTGTGCATCAGTGTGTTGCATCGATGATCGTGAGAGTATATGGATCTCTCGCGACTCAACGGATTAGTGGGGGTCAACTGAGGATTATGCAGAGGGCACTGGGGGGTGAGCATTTTTCCTGGGGCTTGATGCTACACGCCAATATGGTGGGGAAACTCAACAGGTGTCGAGTTTCTAACTCAAAGGAATTTTCCTTTGGGTCCATCTTGGTAGCATGATTTTTGGAGAGGGTGCCCATGTTGTGCCTGAAAGTTTTATTGGATGCACCTGGTGTGCAAGATCCACGACTGAGGCGGTGGGCAACAATTTTGGTTCATCATGGTGGTGGGGAGGGTGGCCATTATTTTACGGCCGAGCTGCAGGGGTGTGGCATCATATGCCACAGATCATAATCTAGTATCCATACAGTGTGGTGGACTTCTGGGATGACCCAGAGATGGTGCTACCCCCAAGAGAGGTATTCGACCGAAGAGGTATGTTGATTTATATGGTTTGATTTTTAGATAGTATATCATGTTTTTTATGTATAGATGGATGTTGATGCTATCACTTTTTGGTTGCGTGTGCATATGTGGGACCTCGCGGATGTGAGGTTGAGTTGGTCAGAGTGCTAGCGCATCAGGGGCCAGTGAGACCATCGCGGGGAGAGCCACAGGCCAAGGAGAGACGACGGTGGGATGAGGGTGGTCCGAGGCCGGATGATGATGAGAGAGCAGGCAAGAGATGTCGTTTTGATGACCCTGGTGCAGATCCTTCTCATGTTCCTCTGGTGGGGGCTGGGGTAGAGTTCGAGGATATTCAGTGCCGCTTGGAGGCGATACTACAGGGAGTGCCCGAGGGCATGTGGTCACATATTTAGGACGAGGGAGTCCTAGAGCAGTGTGTGGGCCTTCCGATGGAGTGGTGGACCTTGATCCATAGAGAAGCTATAGTGGGTGTGGCTATGATTGGGCGATTTCCCCTAGGACCCGAGGGACCCCTAACTGGAGGGGTACCTCCTCCCGAGAGAGGACTGGGTGGTGGAGCTTTAGAGGGGCCTTGAGTGACCCTGTATATGTATTTTTGTATTTTATATAGGCTTGCGAGCCCATTTTGTATATGGTACCGTGATACCATTTTTTTATTGATAGGGGTGAGGTGGTTCACCTACCTACGGATGTTGTAGTTGGTGTACTATTTTTTTGTAAAAATGGATGGCACACTGACTGATATATATATATATATATATATGGATATACATTTTTGGATCTTTGTGATGTTCACATGTGTTTGATGCTTTTTGTTTATGATGTCTAATTTATATGTTGTGACAGACTTTTGATGGGTTATGTATGTGTAATGGTAACTTGATGGGATAAATGCCAATCTAGCACTAGGTTAGCCATATTATCTACTATTTGATTACATTGTCTTGGGATATGTGTAAATGTGATTGAATCAAAATGTCGAGATAAAAGTCTAACTTGTAGGTATTTGCGGAAGAGGCATGGATCGTGTACACGGTACACAATGTTGAGATGAAGGATGACGAGTTGGGAATCTAGGAAGATGCTAAGGTGACGAATATGGTGGATATTGGCCTCAGAAAGGAGGCCAATGACAGTTGTGTATTATTCTTGATTGTTGGTAGCTGAGCCTAGGCGTATGCCACTGGAGTGGATCAGTTCATGCGAGGGGGTATAGAGGGAACAAGCGGTCGAAGCGAGATTTTGTGTCCAATGGCTAGCTTCGTCGACATAATCGATGTGGTAGGCTGATGGAGGAGGCATCTACCAATAACACAAATGATAGATTAGACGCAAGTCATGGAGGAAAAAGAAGACTAAAAACTCTACAAAAAGAAAAAGCCTAGTGTAGAATGGCTATGCTTAGGCATAAAATTTCTTTAAGTACAACCCGTTGGTGGGTTCCTTGAGGAGGTGGCCTTCGGGAGAGGCCAGAATGTATGTGCCTTTAGTGAGGCAATGTTGGATGATGTAAGGTCCATGCCATAATGAATCAAACCTTTCATGGCCGAAGGTATCATGATCGATATTATAAGCAAGGATGAGGTCGCCTTCATGGAATGATCGAAGGTTGACATGGCGATCAAAGGTGGCCTTCGACCATTTTTTGGTTGCTTCATTGTTATGCAATGAATACCTACGGTCTTCATCCAGTGACTCTAAGTGCAGCAAATGTTGCTCCATTGGAGAACTGTTGAGTAATAGCTCAGTAGCGGTGTGCAATGTGGGCATTTTGCATTCGATGGGGAGAGTGGCCTCGACCCCATGGACAAGATGAAATGGTGTGAAACCAGTGGCATTTTTAACTATCGTGCGATAAGACCATAGTGCGGAAAACAACATATGGTGCCAATTGGTCTTATGTTTGTTAACCATGCATTGCAACATGGTTTTGAGGATCTTGTTAACCGCCTGTAATTTTCCATTAGACTGAGGGTAGTATGGGGAGGCGACCTCGTGGGAGAAGCCTAAACTAGAGGAGAGTTCGATGAAAATATCATTCTCAAAGTGTTTCCCATGATCAGAGACTAACTGTAGTGGGACTCCAAAGTGGGAGATGACATGGTTAAAGAAGAAACGCGCTGCAGTGTCAGCGGTGTTGTTGAAGGTGGGCATGGCCTTAGCCCACTTGGTGAAATATTCAATTGCCATGACGATTTATTTGTGTCCATTGCTAGATGGAGGGTTGCAAGTCATGAAGTCAATGCCCCATTTGCAAAAGGGGTTAGCAGTAATGATTGGGTGGAGAAGAGCGGGTGGTGCTCTCGCTTTGTTGGCATATAGTTGACATTTGTCACATCACTTCATAGCGTGGATGAAATCGTGAAACAATGTGGACCAAAAATAGCCTGCTCAAATAATTTTTTGGGTCATGGACATCCCTGAAAGGTGGCCACCACATGCGTCATTGTGGCAGTCATTCAAGACTCTATCGGCTGCATCGATAGTCAAACATCGATGAAGTATGGTGTCAACCCCTTGCCGATATAAGATATCACCGATAAGGAGATAACGAGGGGCCTGGTGCCGAATATGTCAATGATCATCCCTGGAGAGGTTGTTTCCTAACTTTTGTGTTTGGAGGTAGATGAGGAGATCCCCGTACCAAAGATCATCCGAAGGGATGAAAAAGAGATATTCGTCAGGGAAGTCGGTATTAATGGGAGAGCTAGTAGTATCGAAAGGAAATGTTGTAATGAGTTTGGCAAGGATGAGGGGTTTCTTTCTCTTGGGTGTTGAAAATTCAAGGTCATACTCCTAAAGGATGATGATCCTTCGGGAAAATTTGCCATTAATTTTCTGGCAACTGAGCAAGTATTGCATGGGGTTGGAATCTGCTATGACCTTGGTAGTTTGAAGTAGAATGTAATGGCAAGGTTTCTGGACTGCAAGGACAACGGCAAGGGCGTGTTTTTCTTCGTGATTGTATTTCAAGGGTGGCCCTGAAATCTTTTTACAAATATAGTAAATGATATGCTCCCAGTCATCATCCCCTAATTGGACGAGAATTCCTACTATGGAGACGGCTGAGGCCGATAAGTAGAGGATATAGTCGTGTTCATAGTCGGGTGGACTAATCAACGGGGCATTGGAGAGGGTTGTTTTGAGATCATCAAAAGTGGTTTGGGCATGATAATCCCATTTTAATGGTATATCATGACATAAGAGGCGAAGGAAACCATGTGCTTGAGTGGCGTAATCGGGGACAAAGTGGCGTAAAAAGTTAACTTTGCCTTGTAATTTTTGCAGCTGGTGTAAATTCCGGGGGAGGGGGGAATTTTTGTGATGGCTTGGAACTTGAGGGGGTCCACTGTGATGTCCTTTTGGGAGATGATGAACCCAAGGAGGCAGCCAACGGTGATGCAGAATACGCACTTGAGAGGATTCAAGAAAATATTATACTGACGACACCTGTGAAAAATGATGCATAAGTCGTCGAGATGATGAGTGTGTTTCTTGGATCGAGTGGTGAGATCATCCAAGTAGGTGAGAATGATTTGAGCTAGATCATGAAAAATGTATGTCATGGCACGTTGAAAAGTGGCACCAACATTCTTGATGCGAAAAGGCATGACACGATATGCAAAAGCACCCCAAGGGGTAGTGAATGTAGTTTTGTATTGATCGACTGGGTGAATCTGAATTTGGTTGTAGCTGGAGAAATTGTCCATGAAGGGAAAATCCTCGTGGCCTGCACAATCATTGATAATTTGGTCGATAAAGGGCATTGGGAAATTGTCTTTGGGACAGGTGTGATTGAGATCGCGAAAGTCCGTACAAATGCAGATAGTGCCCTGTTTTTTGTTAACGTGGACGGGGTTGGAGACACATAATGTATATGTGATGGGGTATATGAACCATGTAGCGTGTAATTTGTCAATTTCAGCTTTGATGGTTGTCGCTTTGGATGGGTGTAATGGGAACTTATTTTTTCATACATGTGCGATATCAAGACAAGTGTCTATACGATGTTCGACAATAGAGGGATCAAGGCCAGGCATTTTTGTGTATGACCAAGAAAATATGTCCCGGTATTCTTGGAAGAGAGTTTTGTAAGCTATGAGTTCTTTAGGAGAACATGCGGCACCAATGGTGATTTCCTCTATGATTCAATTTTTGATAGAAATATTATTTTTTATGGTGGGGGAAATGTTGGCGATGTTTCCTTCTTCAAAAGCATCGGGGGCAGGGATAGGGTTATTAAACCAATCTATATGCCCTAAGGGGAGAAAATATTTGGTTTCGATTGCGTATATGGGGTTTTGTTGGGGAAGCATAAAGGCTTCCTGTGAAAGAAAGAGAGCTCTGTGATGGAGAAAATCCCATGGGCAATCGGGTGTAGTTAATTCCTCGAGGATGTCTTCATCACAGTGGAACTGTCGAAAATATAATGGATCCAGGGGAATAACATTGGTGATTGTCACCACTTTGTTATTTTCTGGTGAAGAATTAGGGGAAATGATGCAAGGGGGTTGCACGGGTTCACTCGACATAAACCAAATATCAAGATACTGTGGGTTGAAAATGGTAGTCAGGTGTAAGATTTCCATGGGGAAATGAATTGGATAATTGGGGGGATTTGGGGGCAAATCCTCCTCGAGACTATCTATGAACCAGGAAAGTGTGGGAAGTGCCTCAGGCTCAAGGGAAAATATATAAACCATATCCAGAGAGGGAGTATAGGAGACTAATGGCATCACCGGAGGTGGGGTGATGGTAGGATTGGGAATAAGGGCCAATTGACAATGCCTATATTCAATGGTCATAGGACATTGATACGTGAAATGATCAAGTGATTCTCATAGAGAGAAAGGGCATCTCATATGCTCATTGACTAAGGTCGTGACATAGTGGATGTCAGTGACATGTGTGTGAGATGATGCGGAGGGTAGAGGTTCTTGCTAAAGGCTCTGGCGTACGGCTTCTAGTGTCTATCGAAAGTGAGGTAGCACAGGGAAAAAGTGGGTGTAATGGTCGTACTCTGAACATATGGCACATGCGAATTTGGTGCGTATTCCTTTGCCTCCTGTAGGGGGTGCAATGGTAGTATTAGGTGAACTGGATGAAACGACGAGCGGTGTCATCGCTCGAGGGAGTTGAATTAAATTGCGTAGCTTAGGGAGAGACGGGAATTTATTGGTGGGGTGTCCTTCTTTCTCGCATAGTGCACAAGGAGGTTGGACTCATGGTGGAAGTGGAGTGGAAGGATCTTTCTTCTTCCGTCTTCCCCCAGCTGTAGAAGTGGTGCTAGTGATTGGGGGTGCGGGTGGTGTGGTGGGAGTAAGGATGGAAATATGCACCGATATTCCTTATATTTGGGGAGGGAGGTATGGTTGAGGGACCATCATGGGTGGATGTAGATACCATACTGAAATTTCTAGCACCATATTTGGAAGGGTAAGCATTGTGGCTACCTGGAAAGCATGTACGCCCAGTGGGGGGTAAAAGAAGGGGATCTGAGTAATGGCTTGGGGGACTATCTCCCAAACCAGGATGTGGCCTTGAGGGAGGGTGAAATCGAGAACAGGGTGAGCTGAATAGTTCTCAAGGAATTCATGAGGAAGGGGCTCTACGACAAGTGGGATGTCAGATAATAAGGAAGCTTCTGTGGAAGGAAGGGTATCTCCAGTTTTTGTTCCATTGGATGAGATGACACAGACTTTCTCTAAGGGATGTATGATCAGAGTTGCTCCATGGTATGTCCCTAGAAAGGATGGGTCTTTGAAAATTTTGGGACCCATCTCGATGAGTGGGTAGGCATCGGGATTAGTGTGGACAAAGGGTAGAATATCATCGATGTTGGAGGAAGGGTTGGGCTCGTAATGTGACACTTGGTCAATAGTGACGATCTTCCCGTTGTGGGGGGAAATCATTGTGCAAAACATTGAAGAGGAAACAACCTTCATCACATACATGTAGCTACGCCCAAACAAGATGTTGTAATCGCACGAAGCATCAATAACTTCAATGTCAATGAGGATACTTTTTCCCCCAAGTTCAACGGGGACATTTTAAAAGATCCCTTTAAGAGATGAGGGTCGTCCATCATAATCAATCAGAGTGATGGTAGATGGTATGAGCTCAAGGGAGCCAAGTTTCTACCATACAGTTTTGGACATGATGCATGTGGATGCACCTTCATCAATAATGCAGTGGTGGACTGTGATGTTCCGGATTTTAGCCAGGATTTGGAAAGCAACCAAAGCGGGGAGATGGGGTTCCCCACTATCAAGGTCAAAGGTGATGAGTCAAGTATCAAAAAATTTGATTGCCCCCAGGGTGGAAAGTAATGACTTCCGTTGAGTAGGACAAGTTTGAAGGACTTATAAAAATGACATGGCAGTAGAAGATTGTGCCAAGTCATCGACTAGACTATAATTATGTGCTTCCCTAGCCTGAGGGTTGGTGATATTCCATCGTAATGGGATGCGAGGAATATAAAGGGGTGTTTCAGTATTAGGGAGAGGAATCATCAAAGGTGGCCCATTTTTGACTGGGGCTTCTTTTGAGGTAGTGGGAGTGGGGTCAGGTGGTGCATTGTATTGATGACCGTGCATTTGTAGAAGAACTTCTTCCTCACTAATGAGGAGGATAGTGTGATCGATAGGAGTGTTGGAGTTGGGATATTGTCCCATCTGTGGTGGGGCAGGATGCATCTCCTATTGGGTGTTCATCACCCCTTGGTGTGGAATAGTTTTTTGCATCACGAATGGGAGTGGTTGCTACACATATTTTTGTGGGGCCTGCTGAGGGGCAGGCGAGGCTGGGGGATGTGGTCCATTTCTGGATTCTTTCATCCATTTAAAGTCAGCAATTTGAGGGCAATGGTGAGTATAATGGCCATACTCATCGCAAAGGGCACAAGGGAAGTTTGTCTAAAGGTTTTTTTTGTTATTACCTTGGAGTTTGTTGTTATTGCCCCCTTGGGGGTTCTGGTTCCCCTGATTATGATTCCCCTGATTCTAGTCGCCCCCAATAGGTTGGTGATGTTGAGGGTGGTTCTGGTTCCCTCCTAGTCCTGGATTGTTATTGTTTTGTTTTTTTACTTTATTTTTGGAATTATTCTACTGATGGGTCAGATTTTCCGTATTCAGTTGTTCAAAATTGTGGACTTGCTAAACGAGAGAGGGTTGAACAAAGTTAACCCAGCGTGTGGTTTTTCTTGTGGAGAAGCAATGGGCTGGGGAGGACCAGGAAATGGGAAGTATGGATTATTTTTTTGCATTGATCCATAAGGGAAATAGGAAGGCGTGGTGATTTCAGTAGTGCTTAGGGTGTAAGCAGAGGTAGAGGTGTTTCCAGAACTAGTTTGAACCGTCGGGTGCATCATGGGTACTGGAAGGGGTCCACTTATGGGTGGAGGGAGAGAAACTGGGTATGGTTGTTGATAAGGGGGAGGAGGATAATAAGGGGGTCCTCCATATACTGGCGGATATTGAGGTGTTCCATACATCGGTGGTTGTTGGAGGTGTGGATTGTGTTGTGTAGTGGTATCAATCAATCCATCCGCGGAGTGAGACATCCCAGGTTTGTCTTGGCCAAATGGCATGGGTCTCAGGGTGTCAGGTAGTACTATGTATAAGTATCCTGACTGTGAATAAATGAGTTCGAACTGTTGAGCCTTGCTGATGGATTCTTCTTCAGACTAGGGGAAGGTGGTGGCGACATCTTTGGAAAGGAAGGACACAAGTGATTTGAGAAACCAATTAAGGCATTGTTGCTTGGTGGATTTAGCTTTGCAGAGACTACATCGCCGATGTCATTCATGAATGTGGTCAGCAATGTGGGTAGCAGAGGTTTGTTTGAACTCTGAGAGTAATTCAATACCATTGTCATGATAGATTGGTAGTTGAAAGAAGGTCAAAAACTCTTTGGCCAAAGATTCAAAGGTCACATGGGACCCAGATTTTTCTTCTACATACCACTTGGTTGATGGGCCAATGAGTCTGCATTGGAATAATCTCAAGTGGATGGAGTCATCCATGATTCTATTTGAAGAGCACCATAAGTGGAAGGCCATGATGTGGTTGGTTGGGTCGTCTCTTGTTTTTCCTTCAAACTTGGGAATGTCTGAAGGGAGTTTGGTAGGCATTGTAGGCCATGTGAGGTCATGTAACATAGGATCATTGGTGAGTTTAGTTAGATCAAGTATGTTGAGGGAAGCCAAGTATGGCATCTGGGGTTGTGGTGGAAGATTAATTCCCATCATGGAGGGAATGTTTTGTGTACCTAACCCCCGAGGAGGGTTTGTTCTAGCCATGGTGTGCGTGGTTTGTGTACCTGGCCCGTGAGGGGAGTTAGGTGGGGTTGTACTTCCCCCTTGGGAAGAAGTTTTCCCCCCTCTTCCGTGTAAAGGAGAGTGAGTGGATGGTCAAACTTGGGAAGTGGACCCAAGTAAAGTGGAACCATAAAAGAAGATCCCAAGATAGTAGCACTCACAGGGGTGTGAGAAGGTGGAGCCGATGAGTTGGGAAGATGAGGAACTCCCCCTAGATTGGGAGGGAGATTTAGCAAGCATCTAGAATGATGGGGATTCTGTGGGTCCCCTATGATGTCTGACTAGAAAATTGGATGTGTGCAAATGGTGACGAGAGAAATAAATGAACAAGATTCTTTGTTATAATGTTGGACCTTCACAATATATCTCTCAATCGCATGTAATCACAAGAGCATCATACATAAATAAATTGATAAAGAAGCATACATGTGGGTAGGTAGTTTTTGTCCACGTGGGAGAACAAAGAAAACAAATGCTCATGTCTTAAAAGGCGTAGCATCCTTCCTCTCAAAATAGCACTGGACCTTCCAATAGTACTCAATAGTGGGATCTGATGCCACCGAAAGAGAAACTAGTGAAGGATGAAGTAATCAACTATAATGAGGGGTAGAGGGTGCATATCCCGAAATAGATATCGATATTTCCCAATAGCCACACAAAATTTGATCAAGGTGCAATTGCAACCCACATGATCCGGATTATGTTCGGC
>SNQJ01S0001742.1:150308-184338 GCA_010110895.2 Picea sitchensis
ATTAACAATCATACTTCTTGAACTTGCGGGAGAAACCACAACTACATTTGGGGTTTAAAAGTGATGATTTTTTCTTATGTGTACACGTGACATTTGAAGGTGAACATTCATTTCTCTATTAAAATCACTTATGTTTATTGGCAAGTTTTCACATTTGCAAACATCTATTTAGAGAAGTTTTTAGAAATGTTGCTTCAACAATGTTTAAGTTGATATAGGAATTATCTCTTTTACAATTTTATTTTATTGGACATATGATTTAAAGTGTCATAATAGTGATGTAAGACATATAATTTCTTTCAAAATGTTTATGTTGGATGGAGATTTTTGAAAAAAATATGAGTCTCTTAAACATTCAACAATTAAGTGTCATTAAGATTCAGTAACATCACTTTTGTGATAGTACATAAGAACTTTTAAAAAATATGAATGATGTGTAATTGATTACACCTAGCCCCTAAGCCCTTACTGAAATTAGTCTTAATATTTTAATTATCATTTATACTTTACACTTAATCTTTCTCCTATCTCATTATAATGAATTATAATGTACCCTAAGTCATAGTTCATCGAGTCATAGTTCTAGAGGTCATATTTTCATAGGTCAAAGTTCCACAGGTCATAGTTCATGGCGTCAAAGTACCACAGGCCATAGTTCGACATGTCATGGTTCTAGAGGTCAAAATTCCAGAGGTCATAGTTCCTGGGGTCATAGTTCGAGAGGTCATAGTTCCACAAGTCAAAGTTCTTGAGGTCATAGTTCCCAAGGTCATAGTTCCAAAGTTAAAAGTTCCACAGGTCATAGTTCCATGGGTCATAGTTCCTGGGTCACAGTTCCAAAGGTCATAGTTCCAGAGGTCATTCCATAGGTCCTATTTTCAGAGTTCAAATTTCCAAAGGGCATAGTTCCAGAGGTCATAATTCCACGAGTCATAGTTCATGAGGTCACAGATCCATAGGTAATAGTTCCACGGGTCATAGTTCTACAGGTCATAGATCGAGAGGTAATAGTTCCAGAAGTCAAAGTTACATAGGCCATAATTGCAAATGTCATAGTTCTTGGGGTCACAGTTCCAGAGGCCATAGTTCTAGAGGTCATTCTGAAGGTCATAGTTCTAGAGGACAAAGTTCCAGAGAGCATAGTTCTAGAGGTCAAAGTTCTAGAGAGTGTGGTTCCAAAGGTCATAGTTCCATAGGTGATAGTTTCCCAGGTCATAGTTCCACAAGTAATAGTGCCTAAGGTCATAGTTCTTGAGGTCAAAGTTACCAAGGTCACAGTTCTAGAGGTCAAATTTTTTTAATTCATAGTTCTAGAGGTCAAAGTCCCATAGTTCATAGTTCTTAGGGTCATAGTTACAGAGGTCAAAGTTCTAGAGGTCATAGTTACAGAGGTCATATTTCCACGAGTCATAGTTCCATGGGTCATAGTTCCATAGGTCAAAGTTCTAGAGGGCGTAGTTCTAGGAGTCATAGTTCTTGTGGTCATAGTTCCACAAGTGATAGTTCAAAAGGTCATAGTTCCTAGGGTCATTCCACTGACCATAGTTCCATAGTTCAAAGTTCCAAAGGGTGTAGTTCTAGAGGTCATAGTTCATGGGGTCACAGTTCCATAGGTCACAGTTTCACAAGTCATAATTCATGGGGTCATAGTTCCAGAGGTCATAGTTCCAAAGGTCATAGATCCATAGGTCATATTTCCCATAGTCAAAGTTCCATACGTCATAGTTCTATAGGTCAAACTTTCAAAGGGCATAGTTATAGAGGTCATAGTTCCAAAGGTGACAGTTCCTGGGGTCATAGTTCTGTAGGTTACAGTTCTTGGGGTCATATTTCCATAGGTCATTGTTCCAGAGATAAAATTTCCAAAGGGCGTAGTTCAAGGGGTCATAGTTCCATACTTGATAGTTCCAAAGGTTATAGTTCCACAAGTCATAGTTTTTGGGGTCATAGTTCTAGAGATCATAGTTCTTGAGGTGGAAGTACAACAATGTAAATAAATTTTCAATACTATATTCTTTTTGGCACTATAACCCGTGGAACTATGAACTCAAGGACTATGACCTATGGAACTATCAACTTTGGAACTATCACCTATGGAACTATAACCCTAGGAACTATGACCTGAGGAATTATGACTTCTACAATTACAACATCTCAAACTTTGACCTCTGGAAGAATGACCTGTGGAAATATGACCTCGAGAACTATGACCTTAGGAACTATCACCTGTGGAACTATGACCTTTGGAACCATGCCCTCTATTGACTACATGTTTTACATAGTTTTTTCCTTCACTAAGTCTCTTTTTGAACATGCGGATTGTATAATTCATACCTCTATTAGTATTTTTGCAAGAATTATCAGGTTTCTTCTATCAAAAATGCTATTGATCATCATGAGGTTGAATACCCAATCCAATCCTCGATCCAGCCCTCAATCCGTAGTGAGTTCTGAGTTGGAATATTGGCGGGTTCCTCCTGGAAAATGTGAAACATGGGTTTTGTACCCGCTCAAATCCTCCAGCTATGGAACTCATCACATGTAGATTCGAGTAGTTGCGTTTAGCCTCTATTTTGAGAGCATGAAGTTACTCAAAGATGTTGTACGTTACTAGTTTTAATGGCTTTCTGTTGTAAGAGAGAGTCGACCCTTTCAGTGTTCGACCTCTCCCAAACTCTATAAATACCGAGGTCTCTCATACCAAATCAATCATGATTTTATATACAACTATTATACTAAATTACTTTGTAAATTCGATTATGGTATTCATATGAATGGTCTACTGAGATTTTGACAGTTCCATAGGTCATAGTTCCAGAAATCACATTTCCAGAGGGCATATTTCCAGAGGTCATAGTTCTAGAGGTCATAGTTCCAGAGGGCATAGTTCCAGAGGTCATAGTTCCATAGGGCATAGTTCCTCAAGTCATAATTCCAGAGGGGGTAGTTCCATAGGTCATAGTTCCACGGGTCATAGTTCCACAAGTCATAGTTCCACAAGTCATAGTTCTACAAGGCGTAGTTCTAGAGGTCATAGTTCGAGAGGTCATAGTTCTAGAGGGCGTAGTTCCACAAATCACAATTTCACAGGTCATAGTTCCTGAGGTCATAGTTCCGGAGGGTGTAGTTCCATAGGTCATAGTTCTAGAGGGCATAGTTCCACAAGTCATAGTTCCACAGGTCACAGTTCCATAGGTCATAGTTCTACAGGGCATAGTTCTAGAAGTCATAGTTCTGGAGGTCATAGTTCCATGAGTCACAGTTCCATAGGTCATAGTTCCAGAGGTCATAGTTCTAGAGGACGTAGCTCTAGATGGCATAGTTCCACAGGTCATAATTCTAGAGGGTGTAGTTCCATAGGTCATAGTTCCAGAGGGAGTAGTTCAAGAGGTCATAGTTCGAGAGGGCATAGTTCCATAGGTCATAGTTCCAAAGGACATAGTTCCACAAGTCATAGTTCCACAGGGCTTAGTTCCACATGCCATAGTTCCACACATCATAGTTCTACAGGGTATAATTACAGAGGTCATAGTTCCAAAGGGCGTAGTTCCATAGGTCATAGTTCTAGAGGGCGTAGTTCCATAGGTCATAGTTCCAAAGGGCATAGTTCCACAGGTCATAGTTCGAGAGGTCATAGTTCCAGAGGGTGTAGTTCCAGAGGGCGTAGTTCCACAGGTCATAGTTCTAGAGGGCATAGTTCCACAGGTCATAGTTCTAGAGGGTGTAGTTCCATAGGTCACAGTTCTACAGGTCATAGTTCTACAAGGCATAGTTCCAAAGGTCATAGTTCCAAAGGGCATAGTTCCATAGGTCATATTTCCATAGGGCGTAGTTCCACAGGTCATATTTCCAAAGGGCGTAGTTCCAGGGGTCATAGTTCCATAGCTGATAGTTCTACAGGGCATAGTTATAGAGGTCATAGTTCCAAAAAAAATAGTTCCATAGGGCATAGTTCCACAAGTCACAGTTCCACAGGTCATAGTTCGAGAGGTCACAGTTCCAAAGGGCATAGTTCCAGAGGTCATAGTTCTATAGGTCATAGTTCTAGAGGTCATAGTTCCAGAGGGCATAGTTCCATAGGTCATAGTTCCAGAGGATGTACTTCCATAGGTCATATTTCCACAGGTCATAGTTCTATAGGGCGTAGTTCTAAAGGTCATAGTTCCAGAGGTCATAGTTCCAGAGGGCATAGTTTCACAAGTCACAATTCCACAGGTCATAGTTCCAGAGGTCATAGATCCAGAGGGCATAGTTCCATGGGTCATAGATCCAGAGGGCATAGTTCCATGGATCGAAGTTCCACAGGTCATAGTTCCAAAGGGTGTAGTTCCATAGGTCATATCTCCACAGGTCACAGTTCCACAGATCATAGATCTACAGGGTGTAGTTCTAGAGGTCATAGTTCCAAAGGTCCTAGTTCCACAAGTCACAGTTCCACACGTCATAGTTCCAGAGGTCATAGTTCTATAGGGTGTAGTTCCAGAGGGCGTAGTCCCACAAGTCATAGTTCCAGAGGGCGTAGTTCCATAGGTCATAGTTCCAGAGGGCATAGTTCCACAGGTCATAGTTCCATATGGTGTAGTTCCATAGGTCATAGTTTCATAGGTCATAGTTCCACAGGTCATAGTTCTAAAGGTCATAGTTCCATAGGTCATAGTTCTAGAGGGCGTAGTTCCACAAGTCCCGGTTCCACAGGTCATAGTTCCATAGGTCATAGTTTTAGAGGGCATAGTTCCACATGTCATAGTTCGAGAGGGCGTAGTTCCATAGGTCATAGTTCCATAGGTCAAAGTTCCAGAGGACGTAGTTCCATAGGTCATAGTTCTAGAGGTCATAGTTCTAGAGGGCGTAGTTCCAAAGATCATAGTTCCATAAGGCATAGTTCCACAAGTCATAGTTCCAGAGGGCGTAGTTCCACAACTCATAGTTCCACAGTTCATAATTCTATAGGGCGTAGTTCTAGAGGTCATAGTTCCATAGGTAATAGTTCCAGAGGTCATAGTTCCAAAGGGCGTAGTTCCACAAGTCACAGTTCCACAGGTCATAGTTCCATAGGTCACAGTTCCACATGTCATAGTTCTATAGGGCGTAGTTCTAGAGGTCATAGTTCTAGAGTTCATAGTTACAAGGTAGTTTTAACCTTGAAAAATGGTGTTATATTTAGCATCACTTTTTCTATTCTAAGGTTTAATTTAAATTTTTGGTTGTAATAGTATATAGTTTTAAGGTTATGGTTTCAAAAAAGTTGTACTTTTAACCTTCCCCAAAAAAATGTAGAAAAAAATAGTATGCTACTAGTATCACCATTTCGAATTTTTCAATTCAGGTTTTGATTTTACTGGTTTTTTAGAAACATTATGGGTTTTTGATATATAGGTCAATTTTAAGGTTTTTTACACGAAAAATTGGTTTCTACGTATATAATTGTCATTTTGAGGTCATTGTTCTCCTCACATTGGTAACCATGTTTTTGATGTCCTAAGTCAAAACATAAAAAAGGTGGCACATGAAGAGGGATAAGGAAACAAAGTTAGTTGTGTGAGTCAATAAAAAAGTTTCCCTCAATACCAAAAATGTGCATTTTTTTTTTTTTTTGATGCATCCCAAATCACATTTTTGGATGTCTTATGTGAAATTGCTATAAATGAATGTAGAAGTATTGACAAAACATAGGGAGATAAACAATGTCAAAGAACATATCAAAGCCCAGGGTACAACATCCACTAGTTGAGAAACATTCATCAAAATAATTACTTTATTAAGAGATGGTATGTTGAGCTCAATTAATAAGTATTTGAATTAACTTGAAGAGATACATGCACTTCAGGATTCAACAATGAGATACAATGCAACAATTAACCAAAAGATGGTTGAATTCTTTAATGAAAATTTCAATTAATGCAATGCATTATGTGGTAGAAGAAGAGTATGTTGATCGTAAATGGAGTACTGGGATGTGACAAATTTCAAGTTATAAACTTGTAGGCTTAATCTACCTTCGAAGAATCCAATGTTAAAATAACATAGATACAAATTGGTAGTATCTTATACCACATCTCTCATGTACTATCACATACCACATTTCTCATATACTATCACATAAAGAAGTGGTAAGAAATTTGATTATACCACCTCTTTTGTGCTTAGAAGGCCACAGTGTTCCGTTGGAAGAATTTTGAGATAAAATAACTCAATGCATAAAATTAAGGAAGACAACAATCCATGCCACTTAGATTATTCATAAAACAAATCTTTGGGCATCAAACCTAAAGTGAAAAGGTTTTATTTGCAAAAGTAAAACCATTCAAATAAGTTTTTCTCATTTTAGTAATTATGAACAGCCTTTAACATAGTTATTTGGGATGTAAAATGTTAAAGTTAACTTCTATGATGGAAGTTCAAGAGTTTTACTAGGAATACGGTAGTTCAAAGAGCACAAGAAACAATGATGAAAGTCCAAGAGTTTTACTAGATATATGGTAGTTCAAAGGTCATAATTTATTTGTAATTAAATAAAATTTCATAGAAAAATGTGGTTTTAAATTTTGATAAGCAAGCTATTACTTGTAACTAGAGCTAAGGCACAAGTTGATTTAATAAAGTGATGCTATTGTGTATAGAATGTGAGTTATTTTCATTCAATGGATGACATCTTTGGGTTCCTTTGAATTTAGCTTTTGAATTATTTTTATATATGTATTCAATTATCTTGCATATCTAATTCTTTTTGGATTAAGAATGAATCAAATATTATCCACTATTGAGTTTCAATTCCTTCCCATTATAATATTATGTTTTTCATATTAACTCTCCCCACCCCATAATATGTTTTCATATTAACTCCTAAGACTAATATTTCATGGGGGGATCCTGGTATTAACTCCCTCCACCTCCACCCCTACCCTCACCACCCTCAAATATACTCCTAAGACTAATATTTCAACTAGTGCATTTTTGTTTCTACATTTTAAAACCAAATACCATATAAAAATTCATAACTCCCTAATAAAATAGGAACAGTTATAAAAGCTAAAAATTGTATTTAACCTACATGCAATCACACATCAAAAGCTTGCATCAATACTTTAACACTTTACTAATGTAAATTAAATCATATTTCTATTACAAATATTTTATTTAATAAACCTTTAACATGCCAATTTCTTTATTATATATTTAAAAATAATAATTATTTAATTAATGTTTAACACCACAAAATAACCTATATATATGGAAAATAAAAATAAAAAAAACATATATAATCATCCAAAATTAAAGAAGTTCAAGCCATTCTCATATAAACACCATTAATTTGAAATTAAAAAAAAAAAAAAAAAAATCCAACTCAAAAAATCAAGTATTGAAATCAAGTCACACTTCTAAGTATTTAGAAAAAAAAAAGTTGTAGAAAAATATTTATATATTAAAATAATTTAAGATGTATGTATGTTAGGCATATTTCACATAGTAATGAGTATTTTTTAAAAAAACATGTAGAAAGCCTCACTTTTAATAGGCATTAATGAAATTAATTAACCATTATGTTTATGGAAATAACAACTCTCTTACACGACTGCCTCATTAATATCAAGACTACAATTTATAGTTTTTGAATCTCTATACTGAAGATTTAATCATTTCTATTACAATAACCTATATTCCAAAATATATATATGCAATATACAACTCGTATTACTTAAAAGGTTTGAATAAACCTATAAATTCTAAATTAACAACCATGATTTTAATGGATTGAAAGCTGGGAGATTTAATAGAAACTGTAGCTGGGTTATTTGAGCAACTTATCATATATGTTCCTGTAAGCATTTTAAATTCCATTCAACGAGTTTCAGCGCTCTGTTGCCTCTTCACTGATCACCACCTATTCTGCTATATGTCTGCTTTCCCCCATATAGCCTGAAAAGATGAAACACAGACATTTCAGACACAAACACCATGCACAGAGCTGCCAAGAATGCTTTAATCATTCCAACTCCATATTTAAAGAAATATGCCCTAAAAAACATACATACTTTGATCCATTGAAATTCATCAAGACCCTGCTCTGAAATATACATTGTTTCTGCAGTCGATTTTGCTGCAACAAAGATAACATAGGGCAGGGCCTGCTCATTGCATAAACTTCATAATAATAAAACATAATTCGGCCGAATATTGTTAATGAAAATGGTAGCAACAAGAAAATTCAGAGAATTTTCCCATTATAGTATGGTGAAAAACATATTTTATTGTATGTCCAACTAAAAGAAAAGATAAAAAAATTAATTTTACCCTTATAAGCTCCTCCCCTCCCCTCCCTGGGTGAAAAGATAATGAAATGGTTTTAGATTCATACCTGATCACAACAAAATATGGTCCACGCCAATTCTTTGTTCAACAGGATATGTCGCATATATAGACTCACAAAGCATCTCAACCCTTGCAGAAGAGAGTATAATGGAAGAATTCCATCTACAATGACTAAGAATCTAGATTAAAAACAACTAACCCATGATAGATCTCATCTGCCCTGCCCGGCACTGTTTCTAAAGATACCACTGTATTTCAGGAAACCAATAAAAGTAGGTTTTTTACAAGTACTGCAGAAACGAAATAATATAAATGCAGGGATACACAAATAATAAGATTATGATAAAGATGAGGAGTGAAATTGACGAGTGAAATGCAATTGTCTGTCTCTCGCTGGTACAACGAATGGTTACCTCCTCTGATACAACGAATTTTTTTAGCAGTAATGACTGCCCCTGTTTTAAAGTGCGCAGAGAGCAGTAACGAATTCCACGAGTTGGGGTGCATCATTTACAGTGAATGGTCAAGCTGGAGACGTATCTAAAGAGTCTGGAAGATAAGGTGTAAGCTAAAACCCTAACACAACTTGCTACCAATCCTGAGCAAGATACCAATTCCTGATTCAAATTTCAACCCATTCAAATTTCAACCCGCCTTTGGAGCCAGCCTCTTTACAAGTCCAAAATTTTCAACCGATATGCATGGAATGGGAGTTGGATGGCTAACTATGCCATGCATTACATCTCATTGTCATCCAGTGTTGGCGCATGGCAGTTGGATGGCTAACTATGCCATGCATTACAACTCATTGTCATCCAATGCTGGGATTGCTCATATTTAGAGGGACGGTAGAGGTTTGTGTCACTATAACCGCGTTTCGGTGAGTGGAGTCGATAGCCGGCGGGAGCTCTGACATGATCGATGACGGGAGTCCAAACACGGAAAACGGCTGTGGCAAAGGTTCAAAACGTTTGGTTAACACCCTACATGATTCTTCTCCATATTTAGTATGAAGTACCAAATTGTGTCCCATCCAAAATTCTCCTCCAATGGAGAACTATAAATAACATCAAACCAGATTGAAAGCTGCATATAAATAACATCAAACCAGATTGAAAGCTGCATATAAATAACATAAAACAAGATTGAAAGCTACATGATTCCTCCATATTTAGTATGAAGTACCAAATTGTGTCCCATCCAAAATTCTCCTCCAACGGAGGACTATAAATAACATCAAACCAGATTGAAAGTTGCATATAAATAACATAAAACAAGATTGAAAGCTACATGATTCTCATATGTTTTGTTAAAAGCATTGTATGAGCCGTATCAAGTATGAAGGACCAAATTGTGTCCCATGAAAAATTTTCATTCAACGGAGAACTATAAATAATTGCTAGGAGATGGTTCAAGAATATTGTTATTACATGCATGAATGCATTGTAAATAGTGGATGCATTTGTATGAGATCCTCCGGTGATGATTGAACTTGAACATTGCAAGTTATATGATATACGATTGCTTACTTCGTGGTGGGTATGGCCAACGCAAATCCCAGCCCACCTTTTATTCCATAACAAAAAGTGCCACAAACCTTGATTGCGCGAATGTGATAGATCAATCAATGCACTGCCTCAGAGCATGATTTTCCATGTTAGACCTTGAGAGCCCATTTCATTTATTAAAATAGAAACCAACCATCTACTATATCCAATATTTCCATTCTAGAGAATTTCAATGTCAGAGACTTGGATCTATCTGGCACATGTCCTCACATATGAAGGAAGGGATCCATTAACTGTGCATGTGTTGCAATGACAGTAATCATTGCAGCAGTGATCATTCTTGCTTTACATTCCAAAACTGTTGGTTCATTTTTCACATATCCTATGTCAAATCAAACCAAAATCAAGTAATATCGCTGAAAGCTCATTGCAGTTGTCCCTTAATATGAAGGGACGAAGTTGCTTTGCAATAATCCTTGCTTTTTTAAGAATTGCATTTATGTTCTGATTTAGTGTAAGATTAATTTATGAAAGATTGCACATTCCATCTCACTTTATTACCACAACTAAAATATCTATTTTCATATCGTGGTATGGAGTTTTTAGGGAGTGTTTAAAAATGTCTAATAATAAATGGAGAAATAATATTAGATAGGACAATGCTAAACAAAGAAAAAGAAATAATATTCCATAGAAGATACATCATACAAATATTGTTTCTATTGCCTAAACTAACTAGAAAGTTCCAAATCACAAGAACTAGAAAGTTCCTATCTTATATTGAATGAGTACAAATTCATTAAAACTAACTAAAAAAGCCCAAATCACAATAACTTAGAAAGCTCCCTAGCTTATAAAGCTGGTGGTACATCATTATCCAAATTTTAATCACTTACAGATATAATTGCCAATCCAGCTACTAACCACTAATCACTTACCCTTATATACCAATATAATTAAGAAGATCATTTGTACCACGGTGAGTAACAGTATAACAATTTCCATCGCCAAAGATAAAGCTTTCCACAGCTATGAGAAATGATCTTGCACAAGCTTTGCAAACTAGACCTTCATTTTATTTTTGTAGTGCGAATTCACTTGTTTTCTCAGTGTGTTGGAGGCATCTTCACTAGTCCCAATGACATCCCTGCATAGACCATTGAAAAGGTCGGAAACCTCTTGGTTACGTGACTTGTTATGTGTATCTCATGGAAGCTTTGCGAACTAGCAATTGCTTCTCAAGAAAGGCATACTTTGGAGGAGATAAGATAGGCTTCGTTGACATTTGGGTGGGATGTTTCCATTTATCAAAACCCTCGAGAAGGTTACTGATACAGTTTTCATAGATCGAGAGAAGATGCCCCTGTTAACTGCATAGATTTCTCTCTCGATAACTGCAGAGACAGAGGAGTGCAATTATCTGGAAGGAAAAAACAAAGGATTGTGATAGCCAGGGTGGTCATAAAGAATCTGAGCATATTATTGCTGAAAGAGGTAACCAATGCGTTGGACAGCCAATCGAAGAAGATCGTTCAAGAGGCACTGGACAGAATTATGGTGGGGAGAACTAGTGTCATGATAGCTCATCGACTGACTACTATTTAGAATGCAGATTCAATTGCTGTGATTGAGCAGTGACGTGACTCTTATCTGATGAGCAAAAGGAAATCCATATTACTCTCTCGTCAACATGCAGCCAGGTCATAACTAGATTCTTATCTCCCAAACTTAAAAAGATTCCCCTTGATCCACGTCCTAATTCTTTCAAATAAATTTTGAAGTTCTAAATCTGATCCATGTCTTTTGTTTTCTGTATTTAATGGTAATTTGGTAAATGTTCTTGTCTAATTATAAATTGTCTAATTATAAATTGTCTAATGGTAATTTGATAATGATAAATTGGAGTATTTATATATATATTTTTATTGATATGATAGTTGTTATGGTTGAGGATATGCATTTTGCTAGTTTTAAAAACTTTTTTTCCATTACATTTGCATTCTCTTTACTTATATGGTGCATAGTTTTTAGTTTATTAATTGAAATATAAAAATCATTAAACAATATTTTAATATCAATTATATTATTTAGAACAATTTTATTAAAAATAATTATTATTTTATTTTTAAAAAATAATAATATATATTTTTAACTTTTAAAATAAAAAATTATTATTATTTGGTTGTTATTAATCCCTACCATGTGCCATGTAGACTATANAATATTTTATAAAAAAATATTATTAATTTTATTTTTTATAAAATTATAATATATATTTTTTTATTTTTAGAATTAATAGATGTTTATTTTTTTAAATGAAGGGTTTGATTTGATAAAATAATCATAGTATCAAATAATCATAACATTTATTTAAATAATAGTAGAATTAAATTTTAAAAAAATAATATTACTAAGTATTATTTACCCTATGACATTTGTTTACAAAATAATAAAAACAACATCAAATAAAAATAAAAAAACTTAAAATTTAATATTGTCATTTACTCTCTTTTTACCTATTTGTAATAAAAACGAGTTTACACTTTATCTTATTTCTGTCCTATGACATTTGTTTACAAAATAATAAAAATCAAATTAAATCAAAATATTGCCACGTACTCTTGTTTATAGTTAAGTCGTTAAAACAAGTCATGGCTTACAAAGTAATTGAAGACACTAAAATACATTTATACAATATTAATATTAAAACTTAAAATCCTTAACCTTATCATCTCAATTGGGATTTTGTGGAAAGAGAAGGCATGTGCTACTCACATTTATTAATGATAATAAATTTCACTATCTTTAGGATGTGTTATTCACATTTATCAATGATAATAAATTCCACTATCTTTGGGATTTAGTGCTAATGAAATACATTTAGTGTTATTTCTGGAGACATTCAATACAATTGGAAAGATAGAGAGATATTAGCATGGCCCATGCACAAGGATGACACATTTGGTAATGATAATAAATTTCATCACCTTTGGAATTTAGTGATCATAAATTGATAGCCTCCCTAAGGTGATGACTCTTCTCATGTTGTCCGTATATGTGCATATACAAAAGTGTGCATATACGAAAGGTGCATATATGAACGACACATATACAGAAAGTGCATATACAGAAGAAATTTACAGTAATCCAAATGCATCTTCCATATATTCGTGCTTCCATATATGCGCATGTAAGGAAGTTGTCATCCGTAAATGCACATTTATAGGTGCATTTATATGCGACATCTATGTATGCGCATATACGGAAGCGTACATATATGGAAGTGGTCAGCTTCCGTATATGCGCATTTACAGAAGTTGTCGTTCGTATATGTGTCATTTGTATATGTGCATATACGGATGACATTATATGCCAAGTCCATTTTAGAGTTAGTTAGTAGTATTTTGTATACTACAATATTTATTTTCATAGGATCTACATTTACTGCAATATTGTTTGTATACAATATACTACTAGCTAACTCTAAAATGGACTTGGCATATATGCATCGTCCATATATGTGTGCTTATGTATATGTTCATAAACAAAAAATTGATATACAGACGACGACTTTCATAAATACACATGTATGGAAGCTAGCCACTTCCATGATGGTGTGTTCCATTTATGTGCGCTTCCGTATATTCACATATTACAGAGGACACAGAAAAATGTACCTATAAATGTGCATTTACGGACGACAACTTCCTTAAATGCACATATATGGAAGCACACATATACGGAAGATGCATTTGGATTACCGTAAATTTCTTTTGTATATGCACCTTCCATATATGCATTGTTTGTATATGCACCTCTCATATATGCATGCTTCTGTATATGTGCATATACCGATGACACATATACGGACAACGACTTCCATAAATGCTTATATACAGACAACAAATATAAGAAAGATGACCACTTCCATAATGGTGTTTTTCATATATGCACCTTCTGTATAATATGTGCATATATAAACGACGCATATATGGATGACGGATTCCGTAAATGTGCATATATGGACTACACATATACATAAGCTGGCCACTTCCATAATGGCATATTCTGTATATGCGTATATACGAATGATGAATATAAATGCGCATATAAATGTGCATTTACGGACGACAACTTCCTTAAATGCGCATATATAGAAACACGCATATATGGAAGATGAATTTGAATTACCATAAATTTCTTCCATATATGCACCTTCCGTATATACACATGTACAGATGATGGCTTTCGTATATGTGCATATAGGAATGATGCATATACAGAAGTTGGCCACTTCCATAATGGCATCTTATGTATATGCGCACTTCCGTGTATGCACATATACGGACGATGCATATACTGATGACGACCTCCATAAATGCGTATATACGGACTACGCATATATGAAAGTTGGTCACTTCCATAATGGCGCCTTCCATATATGCACACTTCCATATATACAAATGTGCATATACGGAAGAAACTTCTGTAAATGCGCATATACGAACAACACATATATGGAAACTGGCCACTTCCATAATGGCGTCTTCTGTATATGTGCGCTTCCGTATAAGCGCATATACAAATGACACATATAAATGAGCGTATAAATGTGCATTTACGGACGACAACTTCCTTAAATGTGCATATATGGAAGATGCATTTGGATTACCATAAATTTCTTCCGTATATGTGTCGTCTGTATATGCGCGCTTTTATATATGCATGCTTCTGTATATGCGCATATACGAACGAAGACTTATGTAAATTCGCATATACAGATGATGCATATACGAAAGCTAGCCACTTCCATAATCGCGTCTTTCATATATGCATGCTTCCATATATGTGCATATACAGACGATGGATATAAATGTGCATTTACGGATGACAACTTCCTTAAATTCACATATCTGGAAGCACGCATTATATGAAAGATGCATTTGGATTACCGTAAATTTCTTCCATATAAGCACCTTTCGTATATGCATTGTCCGTATATGCATGCTTTCGTATATGCACATATATGGATGACTCATATACAGACGACAACTTCCTTAAATGTGCATATATGGAAGAACGCATATACAAAATATGCATTTGGATTACCGTAATTTTCTTTCATATATGCCCCTTCCGTATATGTGCATATATAGATGATGTTATACGGACGACGACTTCCGTAAATCCACATATATGGAAGATGCATATACGGACGATGCATATATGGAAGATGGCCACTTCCATGAATGCACATATATGCATCATCAATATCTACACCTTTTGTATATCTGTGCTTCCATATATGCGCATATACGGATGATGACTTTCGTAAATGCACATATACAAATGATGCATATATGGAAGCTGGCCACTTCCATAATGGCATCTTCTGTATATGTGTTCTTTCGTATATGCATGCTTCTGTACATGCATGCTTCCATATATTCCCATTTAAGGACGTTATCGCCTTAAATGCACATTTATATGCGCATTTATATGTGTTGTCCGTATATGCGCATATACGGAAGACACCATTATGGAAGTGGTCAGCTTTTGTATAAGCACATATACAAAAGCGTGCATATATGGAAGACGCCATTATGGAAGTGTTCTTATTGGATGCCAATAAATTTCAAAGGGTTGCAAACCTTTGTTTTCTCCTAATAATAGTGCTTTTTTTTACAAGTTTGACACCATTTCATCCTTCCAATGTGATTTTTCCTAGGGCATGTATGGCTAAGGATGTCATGGAATATTTAAGGAGTTTTATTTAGGACATGAAGGTCAATTCCCACATATTAATAGTTCATAAAGAATATGGTGTCTTTGGGTGCAATTCATATGAGAAGCTTCCCGTTGGAAATGTGGTTAAGGTGTACAAACTTATATTTTTCCCTGTTTTTCCCTGTTAAGTTACTTCTCATGTTGTCCAACTTCAAACAGGGAAATTGTGACTTCAAAACCATAAATCTAGTTGAACAAAAAAACTTGAAGGTCAAGATATGTTTGGAAGCAACACTGCCCATTGATGCCCACCAATAGTAAAATGCCGTGTAAAATCTTAACCGGCCTTAGCATAGTTAAAAAATATAGACAATAATAACAAAATCTTCAATTATTATGCTAATCACTCTAATTATCCTTTTTAATGATGAACATACATCTGTTGTCATGCAATAAAGTTAATGGTTGAAATAAAAACCCTTTATTTATTGTGATGACTAAAAATATTCAGACCATATCAAATCTTGTCCATTAAAATCCCATATGTAATTAAAATCCCATTTGTAATTAAAAACCCATTAAATATGGCCATTTCCAAAGTCTTCTTCATTGTTTTTGCAACTTCCACATATTCTTCCTCCGTTGTGTAATCTCCAAGAGACAACTATTGATCCAAGACTCATGAGATAGCCTAAATTTGATAATCCAATTTCCTTATCCCCAACAAAGTCTAAATCAAAATATCTGATCAGGTTGAATTCATCTACCTTAGAGTACCTAAGTGAAAAATCTTGAGTTCCTTTCAAGTATTTTAGAACTCTTTTTGCAGCAAACCAATGTATTTCACAAGGCTTTTTCATGAACCAGAAAGAATCCCAACAACAAATGAAATTCCTAGTATGGTGGTAGTAAGATAGATAATACTTTCCACGAGTTCTCTATACTTGGTTAAATCCTCAAATTCATTTCCTTCTTTTGATGTGAGTTTCAAGTTCTATTCCATTGTAGAAAAAACATGATTGCACTTAGCCATGCCAAACTTGTTCAATAGTTCTCCAATGTACTTCTTCTGGGAGATGAATATGTACGTTGAATTTTGAATCACCTCAATGCCCAAATAGTAGTGAAGATGTCCTAAATTTTTCATCTCAAAGTCTTTCTTCAACTCCTTCTTTATGGATGCAATGTAGCTCTCATTGTTCTCTATTATCAACATATCATCTACATATACTACAAGATATACAACAATTTTTCCAACTTTCTTCACAAGCAAAGTTGCATCGTCGATAAAAATGGCCCTAGGATGCTTACGTCGTACAGATAAATCTAATACAACCTTCACTATATTTATTAAATTTTTTCACATGATATCATTCTTCTCAAAACCAAGATGCTAGTGTACCAATTCAAAATGACAACTATAGTAGCATAACATCTCTACCAATTCAAAGTGACTAGTATGCTAATTAAAAATGAGATTGGGATGCCACATTCACAACCATGACTATAAAGCAAACTCTCAACATCCAAAAATGACAATGATTAAATAATGTGGAAGTTGGAATAAAAAATGAGACATAAATGGTGGTCTTTACATGATACTATCCACACAAGCAATGGGAGTGTGAATTGAACAATTGACGAGGGCGTGAAATGAACAGTCGCCTGGCATAGACCTAAGGTTGAGATTCTCTATGGAAAGTTGAATGACAACGAGTGTGGATTGTGAGGTCGAGATGTGGTCGATGTCGTGAGAATCAAGGTAGCAACATCAGGATGTGTGGTCGTGCAAGTCGAGGGCATATTGGAGAGAAAGAGTGTTGCAGCATGAGGGCATGCAATTTAGGGTTCAAACGATTTTATTGAACCATAAGTGTGTGTTTTGGAAGCTGAGGTACCTTTAGAAATTGTAGAGACACCCATGACAAACACAACATTCAAAAATAGAGATGCAATGATGGGCGTAGACTTTTTATCACATAGGGAAAGTAAAGATAATTGCAACGAGAATCGACAAAATAAATCATGGTTTTCAGATGAGTGGTTGCAGGGAAACCAGAGAGAATAGGGTTTCCTCCGACCATGGAAGAGAATCAACCATAGAATTAGACTGGAAAGGAAAAGATGGGAGAGGGAATTTTCTACCAATAGGAGAAACACTCATGGAGTTAACTACATTGGCTCTGATACCACTGACAGACCAGGGATGAGAGAAAAGATAACTCCACACTTGATGTGCTTGGTAGTGGATTGGCATTAACATAATAGGTGCTTAAATACAAAACAAATGAATGTTGGTCTTCTATAAATCAACATGCTTTCTATCACCTATGAATCTTTATACTTACAATATTATTACAAGGATTTTAACACTTTCATAAAGAATCCATGCATCATGTGATTATTCAAGTTTAGGATGGCTAGTAACATTATTTGCTTGATCGATGTGACATTATCTATTTTTGTGGGCTCACCCCATGTTTTGAATTTTTTGAATATATCACATCAGATACGATTGAGTTTAAATCAAATTGACATTAATGATACTTTTAATGTATAAATGTAAATTTTATAAGAGGACTGCATTGGTTAAAATTGTTGTGGTTTTACTTTTAACCTTAAGTCATTGTATAAAATCCTTTTCGAAGAAAAAAAAAGTGAGAAAAATAAATTCACTTTCAAATATGCAAGATCTACATTGCCTTTTGAGCTTGAGAATACATTCCAAATAGACATTGGGAAACCTAATTCGGAAATTTTGACCTCAAGAACTATGTTACCTATATCGAGAACCATGTTACAACGCTCAATCTAGTTAGGTTTTTTCTTGTATTAGGTTTCTTGGGATATATCTTGTGTTCATCTATGTGTGGATGGTTTTTTTTTTATCATTTCTTTCAATTTTGTATTTTAGTTAATTCAAAAAATTGAAAAAAAGTTAGTAATTAATTAATATGAGATATGAGGAAAGTTAGTTTGCATAGTCTAATATTTCATAATACTATAATATCTGTTGTGTCTTCCAATTAGACAACAACACATAAATTTCCTTCCAATTACACAACAAGACAAAAAATTCCTTCCAACTACAAAAAAAGATGAAAAATGTCTTCCAAAAGTGCCTTCCTATTACACAACAAGAAAAAATTTGTCTTCCAATTACTCAACAAGACAAAATTTGTCTTTCAACTACACCAAAAGACAAAAAACATCTTCGAAAAGTTTCCTTCCAATTACGCAAGAAGGAAAAAATTGTCTTTCAATTAATCAACAAGACAAAAATTACCTTCCAATTACACCAAAAGACAAAAAATGTCTTCCAAAAGTTGTCATCCAATTACATGACAGAACAAAATTTTTCTTCCAATTACAAAAGATGAAAATTGCCTATGGGGTAAAATCATGAAGTTGGGTAACACTTTTGTGACAATCGGGTCTCCAAAATTTCTAGTGGCAATTTTTCGGCCGAAAATTTGCACGTCAAATTTAACGGCACCCTCAAAATTCATGTACAATGTTTTTCGGATGAATTATTTTCCCGTGGTAAGCATATTTCAGCCAAAAGACTTTTTGGCCAAAACGTTTATTTTTAACAGATTCCATTAAAAACTAGGTTTCGACCGAAAGAATATTTCGACCGAAAACCTGAAAATGGGACTATTTGTAGGAAACAACAAATTCTCTCCATCTTACTTCATATTTGGAGGTAGCAGACTCCTACAAATACTCAGAATTTAGTTTCAAAATTTATACCAACAATTTTAAAATTGAATCTACTTTCATTGGGTATAACTTGTTTTTATCTAATTTTATTTAATTTTGTAAAAAAATCACTGCATAATATTTTTAGGTGAGATTATGATTTGGTGAAATGAAAAATCCATATCTCTAAAAATACACAGTGGAAAATTATGAAAATTTTATATTCATAATCCTTAAACTGTTCTCTTCAGAAAGGTATTTTTAGATTTTACTTTTAAGTAAAAATTAAGATAGATACAAGGTGTAGAAAAACATGTGTTTAAAATCTGCAACGTTTTCATCTTGGTCAACTTAAAAAAATTCTAGAAATTATAATATTCATCTGTTAGATTCAACATTGTAGTCATAATAAAATAGAGTCTCTGTGGATTGTTGTAGTATATTTAATTCCTTAAAAACATAAGTTTAATAATAGACACATTATTGTGGAAAACAATAACTCATTATCATTCCTTTCATGTTTAAGGAACATATTGTTAAACAATTGTCAAATTGACATATCAAATCTTGATAAAAAAAAATGAAAAATAGTCATTGGAAAGATAACAAAATTATTCACAAGTTTTGTTTTTACTATAAAGTGAAATTCTAAATAAAAAAAATACTTTTGTATGCCGGAAGTTGAAGAACTTGTGAAAATACAGTTTTTTTTGTCATAAAACAAGCAAAAGTGTTACCCATCTTCATGATTTTACCCTATGTCTCTCTCTCTCTCTCTCTCACACACACACACACACACACACACACACACACACACACACACATGCATGCGCTCACTGACTCTCTCCCCTTCTTTCCCTCTTCATATTTCTCTCTCTCCCCCACTCTGCATATCATCAAAACTCTACCTCTCACTACCCCACTATCTGCCTCCTCTTTACCTCTCTCTCTCTATCCTCCCCCTCCCTCTCTCTCTCTCATTAGGTGAGGCTTTTAGATATTCTATCAAGATCGAGCATAAATTTAAGCAGAAGAGGAAATATTTTGGATCTGCAAACTCCTCTTAGCAGAAGCAGGGAAAAGGAAGCCCCAACCCACAAAACAAGGGATATATCAAAGATGGCCACTCTCAGGAAAACCAGTTGTGTGAATACCATAAAAGTTGTTTAAATACCATAAAATCCCTTAGAACAACACAAAAGAATGTTGCTCCAAGCAGTCACTACTAGCCGAGTTGAAAGCTTCTGAGTCAGAGGCAGATTTTGACTCTGAATCAAATCCATAAGAAGAGAAGTAGATTATCGATGTTGAACCCAATGCCATTGTCTCTACCACCAAATTATAGCCAAGCGAACCAGAAGAACTAGAGGAAGGGGAATGCCTCTTTCACTCAAAGATGTGGGTAAAGGGGCTCTGCTTCATTTAATTGTCACTAGAGGCAATCAAAAGAACCTGATCTCAGTAGAGGTTGTCAAGCAACTCGACCTGTCGATCACACTGCACTCACAACCCTACACCATCAACTGGCTTCACCAAGTAAGAGATCTGCGCGTCAGCCAACAATGGTTTTTCCCCTATGACATCAAGCCCTTCAAAGACAAGGTATTGTGTGATATTTCTCCCCTTGAAGTTTGTGATGTTCTTTTAGGACAACCATATTTGTGGAAGAGACATGTTTTGCATGAATCTAGACCTCACAATGTTATTATTACTTTGGGTATACAATTGTATAAGATACAAGAGGTAGCGTCACCTATGTTAAGCTATTTATTTCATATATACTAAGCAATGCAGTAAGTTCATTTCACAGAATAGGAAGTTCTTCTTCTTTGTGATCTGTGCTCACAGTAAGCAGAAGGTCACCACCACATCCGTGGACTCTACACAGAGCCTCTCTTTGCAGCAGAAGCAAGTGGACGAGATCATGGAAGAGTACAGAGACATATTCTCCTCACCCACCAGGGTACCGACACACTGCTAAGTCAAGCATCCAATTGATCTAACCCTCTGTGCACCTCTGTCTAATGGACCATTCTATCATCGCTCCTTGATGGAAAATGATGAAATCAAGCATTAGATACAATATTTGATTCAAAAGGGAAACATCAAACCTAGTTCCTCCCCTTGTGAAATCTTGGTTTTACTAGTGCAGAAGAAAGATGAGACATGACGGCTCTACATTGATTACAGAGCATTAAACAAAATCATAGTCAGGAATCAATACCCAATTCCATGAATTAATGACCTTCTTGACCAACTCAAGGGGGAAAAGTTCTTCAACAAGATTGTACTAAAGTATGGCTACCACTAGGTTCCCATCAAGCTAACTGATGTATGGAAGACAACTTTCAAATCTAAAGAAGGTCTCTTTGAATGGTTGGTCATGCCCTTTGGCTTAACAAATGCACCAACCACTTTCATGAGGTTGATGGATGATGTATTGTAGGAGATGAAATTCCTCTTAGCAACATCACCTAGCTCTTGGGGAAGACCCTAGTTGAAAGGTTTAATGAAAAATATCAAGAAGAAAAGGATCTAAAAAGTCTGTTGCATAACCACTGGAAACCGCTAATTGGATACATCCCTAAGATACACATCTTGTCCAGAAGCTAGATCTATTTTTCTTTCCTTTCGGATGATGATTGTGAAGAAATCTACAGGCAGATCTAGTCATGGGTCCCGTTTGGTTTGTCCCTGAAACCCTAGACAGTGGACTTTGACCCCCTTAAGGAATCTATGATGGTAATGAAATTATGGGCAATTTTTCCTGTATTGCCTATGGCCTTTTGGTCTAGGGAAGAGCTAGAATCCATCGGTAACAAATTGGGCTCTTTCATAAAAATGAAACTATTTATGTCACATTTACAGAAGTGGCATTTATAGAAGCTAGCTTTCCTAAATGCACATTTAGGGATGAAGGGTTCCATATATGCGCATTTACAAAAGTTGACTACCTCCGTAAACGCGGATTTAAGGAAGCAAAACACATTTGTAAATGCATATATACGAAAGACAACATCTGTAAATGTGCATATACAAAAGCCAACTTTCGTAAATGTGCATATACAAAAGCCAACTTTTTCAAATGCGCATATATGGAAGCCACTTATGTAAATGTGCATTTACAGAAGCCGAGGGATATGGGTAGAGTGAGAGGGAGAGAAAGAGGGAGATAGGTGGGGGGAAGAGAGAAGAAAGGATATAGAGAGAGGGGGGTGGAAATAGACAGGGAGTTAGGGGGGTATAGATAAATGGACATAGGGATGGAGGAAAGGGGAGAGATTGAGAGAAGGAGGGAGGGACAAAGAGGAGCAAGAGTGAGAGGGGGGTTGAGAGAGAGAGAGAGGGGAGAGGGGGGCAAGTGGGAGAGAGAGTAGGGTAAGTGGGGAGAGGAGAGAGATAAAGAGAGGGAGGGAGAGGGACAAAGCTAGAGAGAGAGAGAGAGAAGGGGGGTTAGGGATGATGAAGAGAGAGTGAAGGGGGAGAGGTATGAAGGGAGGGAGAGACAGGATAAAGTGAGAGAGAAAGAGAGAGATAGAGAGAGAGAGAGAGAGTGTGGGGAGAGAGTGAGAGGAGGGAGAAGGAAAGAGAGCGTGGGGGAAGAGAGAGAGGGGTGTGAGAGAGAGGGGGATATATGGAGATTGTGAACTAGAAAATAGTATATGACATCTCAAAATGGGACATTCGATATGGAGATCGGAAAGGTTGACATTCGAGATCTCCCCCAAAACCTAATTATGCTCTCATATGTGAATTTGTTTTTTCCCTTTCTAGTTGTGATCCAACAAATGTTGCGAAGAAGGATTAGAGAGGATAGGGGCAAGGGTCACAAAAACCTTTGGCTTCCTATCTCTACTAACAACCTCCATTATAAATAGAGAAGGGAAATTTTTCAGAGAGGTTCCGTAAAATCCTCCACTACAATTTGTTCTCCTTGTAGTTTCGGCCATGGTCAAGGCCTTGAGACTGATGCTTGGTTTGAAAAATCCATCAATGATGCCCATATCACACCAAGAGGCCAATGATCTATGTGTAGGAATATGCATACTTCTGCATTAGTATAAAGGATTAGTATATATATACCGGTATATATACTTATATATATTGAGTATACATATTGGTATATATAATGAGTATATATACTTGTATATATACTGAGTATATATATTGGTATATATACTGGTATATATTGAGTATATATACCGGTATATATACTGAGTATATATACCAACACATATACCTAGTATATATACTAGTATATAATAGGTATGTGTGTCGGTATATATATATATCGATATATATACTCAGTATATATATTGATATGTATACCGGTATGTATACTCAATATATATACCAGTATATATACTAGGTATATATACTAAGTATATATACTAGGTATATGTGTCGATATATATACTCAGTATATATATCGTTATATATACTCAGTATATATACTGAATATATATATCGGTATATATCCCTAGTATATATACCGATATATATACTAATACTAACATATACTATATTAATTATATACTAGGTATATTTACTTAGTATATATACCAACATATATACCTAGTATATATACTAGGTATATATAGTGGTATATATTGATATATATACTGGTATATATACTAAGTATATATATCAGTACTAAGTATATATACCGGTATATATACTTGTATATATATCAACATATATACTAAGGATATATACCAGTATATATACTAATCATATATACCGGTATATATACTAAGTATATATACTGCCACTTGACAATCCATGTAGGCACGTTCTCAAGAATGCATGTGTGTTCTCAAGAATGTGCATGTATTCCTGAGAAACACGTGTACAAGAACGTGTGTGAGCTCCTAAAACAAATTGAAATAAAAATAACATGCACGCGCTTTACGAATGTGCACGTGTTCCTAAATTGTGCACACGTTATTNCCCCCTCTCTCTCTACCCCACTCTCCACAACATCAAATAAATCAAATGAATGGATTGTAGGGTTGAGCCAAAGTAGCTCTGCATCTAACTCCTTTGTAGATATCACTTGAAAATCATTATGATAATAAAAATTTGGCTAAAAGAACTACCAAAATGAGCTTGATATAATTATACCAAATTCCCACAAATCCTTCGCTCCCTTCACTCAGAGGGGAGGGACTCGAACTTGAGTCGGATGTACTATTTGTAGCATTGGAGGAAACGAACACGAAAATAATCTCATGCAACACCAACTGATGTAAAATTTGAATTTATGATAGATTATTTAAAGTGGAAAGTCCATCCTCTCATAATCAAAAGGCAATAATGAATCCTATGGTACAACCCATGAAAATTCTCGTGGTATTAAGCTTTTCCCTAAATAAGCAAGTGGAAATATCCCATTACACCCTTCCTCTTCCTCTTAGGGAGGGAAACCAAGGGCTTGGTTGGTGCCCTCATTGTTGAAACCTCAACAGGACTTGGAGGTCAAAGATCGTTTAAAGTGCCCCAAACTCTGCATGCTTGGTGTTTCGGTTTAAATTCCAATCCTAAAAATATTGATTTCATTAAATTCGTTCAATGTGTATGTGGGTTGAATGATGGAGATCATGATATGGATTACCTCATTCTTGGCCTCTAATGAGGGAAAGGTAGTGGAATGTTAGGTGGCTTACAGACCCCTGTAGAAAATATGTGGTTCAAAGGATTCAAAACTCAATTGTTAGTATTGAATTTAAATAATTAGCACTTATGTTAAAATTTGTAGTTTTTTATTGAAAAAAATTGTGAACTTTGTTTATCAAAACACTATTGTTGTTGTTTCTAACCATGTAGATGGAAAAGGAGGGTGGTGACATTAATTTTACCAAATCTAGCCTTGGTTTTGGTGCGGTATTAAGCTTTTCCCTAAATAAGCATGTGGAAATATCCCATTGGACCCTTCCTCTTCCTCTTAGGGAGGGAAACCAAGGGCTTGGTTGGTGCCCTCATTGTTGAAACCTCAACAAGACTTGGAGGTCAAAAATCATTTAAAGTGCCCCAAACTCTGCATGCTTGGTGATTCGTTTTAAACTTCAATCCTAAAAATATTGATTTCATTAAATTCGTTCAATGTGTAGGTGGGTTGAATGATGGAGATCATGATATGTATTACCTCATTGTTGGCCTCTAATGAGGTAAAGGTAGTGGAATGTTAGGTGGCTTACAGACCCCTATAGAAAATATGTGGTTCAAAGGATTCAAAACTCAATTGTTAGTATTGAATTTAAACAATTAGCACTTATGTTAAAATTTGTAGTTTTTTTATTGAAAACAATTGTGAACTTTGTTTATCAAAACACTATTGTTGTTGTTTCTAACCATGTAGATGGAAAAGGAGGGTGGAGACATTAATTTTACAAAATCTAGCCTTGGTTTTGGTGCAGTACCTGGATCCACCACGATCCACTAATCTCTATCCACAACTGATCTTCCATCTTTATCTTCCACAACTCAAAACTTTTCCCATTAAACTTCTCGATCTCCATTTTTGAACTGCTTGCCATTTCTTTTCACCTAAAAAATCAATACCACAAATCTCCCACTGTAACAAGCCTTATCATAGTCCCAAGCCAAACCCTTGACCACAAAGGCATCCCCTAAAGCCAACAAAGCTCTGATACCAAATGTAGATTTTAATCTTGTACAATATTTTACTGCAAACATATTTTCAATAAAATAAAATAAAATATACAATGGAAAATACACACATTACATAGAGATTTTTCCCATGGAAACCCAAACCAGGAAAACTAGCATATTTTATATTCATTCATTGTGATACATTGTTTACAATACATTATAGATACAGGAGCCAACGACATCCAAAAACCTAACCCAATGATCTGGATTATTCAACAACCCTAATTCCTTAACCAGAAATAGAAAACCATTGGCAAAAACCATGTGCCTAAAAATCACCCAACAATGGACACAAAAAAATGAGGTGACACAAAAAACGAGGCAAAAAATGTGACATGTTTCCCATGACAAAAAATAATTGATTGGGGGTGCTTCCCCTAAACCCCCGTGTAGGGGGGATATCACCCGCCTACAACCCCCGAAGGGGGAGCCTAGTGTCCCTCACTCAAACCCCCCCTCATGCATGATGCAACGTAGCATAAACTAGGGCTAGTCGTGAAAAGAATATAACACATACCCAACAAAGACAAATGCTTATTGTAATTATTTACTAGATATAACTAACATCTCCTCTAGGAGAAACTTCTTGTGTTGTTTCCAGATTACCATGGAGTTATGATTGATCACAACACTAGAAGAGTGTTACTCTCATTTCTTATTATTGTATTTCTTACTTTTGGCTCTTTTTTCAAGAAGGTCACAAGTGATATCTTTGAAGGAGCTACTGTGACGATTTTTCTAGCTATTTTTATTGTTATTATAAAGAGTATTATTCTTGTCTACTATTTCTCTGTTGTTGTTCTTGTTTTGGGTAGGTCATAGGTGATAACCCTGAGGGAGCTATAGTGACGGTTGTAGGAGGAAACATATTAGATGAGACATGGAACATACTATCCAAGTTGTATACATGACCATATACATCCATGTACCGAAGAAGAAGAAGAAGAAGAAGCTACTTTTTCTAGATACAAAAAATCTCATATGGAAACAGATCATGAGGAACATAAGGCTCCAAAGATGACAAAAAAAATCCCTCTGGTGCAGTTGATCTCTCTTCAGATCATCAAGAAGATTTAGTACAGCTAGAAGGGTCTACCCAAAATCATTATAGTAATCAGGAAGCGACCAGTATGGTCCCATGACACTTGTAGGATGCAAATCCATATAGCATTGATGAGTCATATCATGAGGAGAAAATGGCTCCACCAGTGGTGAGGCAGGGGGGCCCTCCAAACTTACTAGCTCAAAAGGATATAGAGTTCAGAGGAAGTCGTCCCTCACGATCCTGTAAGGAGGATCAACATCCTGAGGACCATTCATAGATATGTACAAAGCCTTATTTGTGTTAAGAGGATTCTCCTAGCAAGAGGGAGAAGACTATGACAAGATACTTGCTCCAGTAATCAAAAGAAGTATATATAGAACGAACATGATTCATTAAAATAATATGACACAATATGATATTCAGAGGGACCAGGTATGGAAATCCATGTATTTGAGATTGAGTTACCTCCATAGAAAGGGGATAAGATACCCTTAGTGTTAGTTATTGAGCCACTCTCAGTTTTGGATGAATTTGTTGTCGTGATTAAATAGAGAAGCTAATCTCAGAGTTCAACAACTGCAGTGAGAATGGACGAGTCATTCTTAGCTTTAGAAAGAGCAGCTGCAAGTGCATAGTCCCAGTTCCGGAAGGAACAATTGCAGAGAGAGTAGAGGACATACTCTCGGGCAGTGAGACAAATAGTGTTTTTCCAAACCTAATTTTAGGATGGCCAAACCACTATTTATAAGGGAGGCCATTGCCTCATTTGTACACTCACACGGTAGCTCTGCAATTGAGAAGAGGAAATGCGCAAGTCTCAGAGGAAGATGATATTGTAGCTAGGAGGTGACTTGTGGAAGTTCTTGGTTCATCTCTTGGGTATCTCTTGGTTAAGTGGTGCACTAATCTTCCGTAGTCAAGGGTTAGAGGAGGATGTTCTACTTTGTTAGTTCTCTCTTGGAGAGAGGCATTGTTCTTGGTTAGTGAATCTATATTGAGGAATTTTGTTGGGTTTTTCCCTTAGAGGGTTTTCTGAGGGTAAATCTTGTGTATGCTATCAATGCTATCCTTTAAGTGATCCTTTATATGCAGTTATTGTGCTGATGGTTTATAAGTAAAAGAACATTAATCTAATTAACTGCTTAAGACGTAAAAATCAACAAATCTCCTATTCCTTGCATTAAATGTGCCTCTACCTTGATTTCCACCAAATCTCTCTAGGTGGTTTTAATGTCATAGAAGTTGTTTTTTATCCATTTAATTTCATGACCAAATGTTTCTCCCCCCTTGGTCTATCCATCCCATCCACCATAGAACTTCAAAAACCTAATGGTGTAACCGTTTGTAAAATTTACCTTAATCATCAAAAGCATATTCACCTTCACCTCTATTTGATTTCTCCTTTTGTTCCTAACTTCTTTTTTTCCATATCCAAAACAAGTTCACCTTTCACTGAGAACGAGAAATGTTATAAATACACACCCTTTACTATTTTTCCTTTATTTATATTACATTAAGAAATAATAAATACTTATGTCCTTATTTAATATATTTATGATTTGAACAACATACTAGTGAACATAATCAAGTAATCCAATTACAAATACAAATATCAACAAAATGCATTACCATACTTTGATGCCCCTCTCCTGGTCCTGTAGATGTGCCAGGACAATGATACTGGGATGATAGCATACCATAAGAATATTACTACTCCAATGAAAATACAACTTGACCTTTATATTTTAATGACAATGAACTAGATAGAGAAAATGACCATATTCTAAAACATTTTCTACCTTCAAATTTACAACCTGGTGTGAATTATAAAGATGATGCAACCATAAAAATTCCAAATATTCATCCAGAGAATGATATTTCTCTACATGGAACAAGTTTCCCTGACCCCAACTACACACACTAAGTATTGGTGACCCCAACTACACACTCTAAGTATTGATGACCCCAACTACACACACTAAGTATTGGTGACCCCAACTACACACACTAGTTATTGATAACTATGAGAGGCTTCAAGGAGCTCTTCCCTTTCTTGCCTAGACTTTTAAAATGGAAGGTGGATTGACTGTGGTTGATAACCCCAAAGGACCTAATGATATTTGATCTTGGGGCATTGTGGACTTAGTACAAGAGAATCTACCAATTGATCTAACCCTTCCTACAAATGTCATATATTATACATACCTATTATTATCTTTATCTTTTATTTCTACTATATCACGCATTAAAAAATATTTGTGGACACTTACTCAAGGCATTCATTATTTTAATAGGATACAATACAATTAAATAAAACAATTATAATTACAAGGATCACCAATCACATGACCTTGAAATTTGCAAGATAGTATATCTTATGAAGAACATCAACCTTGTGAAAATGCTAATAAACCCTTTATAATTTGATAATTTAGTAACATATTTAAGAAACATAAGCACACTTGAAAAGAAAATGAATAGGCATAGTCGAAAATAACAGGGACCTCTAAATTAAAAACCTCATGTAAATTATCAATAGTCTTCCCTTCCCTCATTTATCTTGTGCCAACTCTTCACTCCTTAGAAAATGGACAAGAACATAGTCCTATTCAAACCCCTCAAGGTCTTAGAAAATTAGGTCATATCTATAAAAGATTTAAGGTGAAATGCATGTCTCCTAGGGAGCATACCCCTTATTCTAACAATGTTTGTTCAAGTTAAAGCAATTATGATAGCTCATGTAAATTAAATATTGTGAACAACACATGCTTGAGGTGAAAAATATAAATACAATGATCATACAATTAGATTTCATCAAAATATTATCATACATGTTTAATTGAACTTCTTAAATATTTAAATATATTAATTCTGATTGTGATTGTCATGTCAACAAAACACATTTTAGTAGATAAAGTACACTAATATATAAAAAAAAACAAAAAATATTACATGGATGTTCAAATTTTGATTAAAAAAAATAAAAAATTACATGGATGTTCAAATTTTGATTAAATTTTTTTTTTTTTTACATGATGTTCAAATTTTGATATAAGTTTATCCATGTATATTTGACACATTTTATGTGATTGTACAAATTCTATAGCAATAGAAAAAACACTTTAAAATGGTGAAAAAACATTGCTAAAGAAGCTACACTACATAGTATTCGTGGTGAAATGCAGATCACCCAGAAAAGAAAAAGTTTGCAAAATTGGTTCAGTATAGAGATTGATATTGTCCACTTTGTATGATCTATACAGTAAGTAGATACGGAAAGAGAAAATCATGAGTTGAAGATTCTACACGCGTCAGTTGTCGTCAGTGGTCACAGTTTATCAATTTTTAAGTTAAACACATTTTTCAAGTTGATAATCTTTTCATTAGTATATCTGGTAAAATGGGATAGGAGAGGGGCTTTTGAGAATATAATTGTTAATCGATTATATTCTGACTTGATGTATTGGATGCCGACTCCAGGGAGGTGTCCAGCATCCTTCTGCCACTCATGATCTCCAACAACACAGCGCCAAAATTGTATACATCATTTTTTTCTGTGAGTTAGCCGTAAAGAGCATATTTGGGGGCCAAGTAGTCGTGCGTCCCTGCTATCCTCATCATCACATGGGATTTTCCTTCTTCTTCTTTAGTCATCATCCTCGCCAGGCCGAAGTCAGATTTGTTGAAAACGGTGACAACAAACTCACCCGTAAATAGAAATAATCCATTGTAACTAATCCATCTAAATTAGAATATGGATTTTTCTAAATTAGAATATGGATGTTTCTAATTAGAATATGGATTTTTCTATTTAATTGTATGCCCGTAGAGGCTGAGAAAGTGACTGAGAAGTGTGAGGATTGAGATCCGTCTGTAATCTCCATTGGCTGAATAATAAGATGACCGATACCTATGCTTGGTGGACGTAGCCCAACATTTGGGTGAACCACGTAAATCGCTGTGTCTTTGTTGCTTGCATTTGTATTGTTTGTCTTATTGGTTATTGTGTTTTCCGCATCAGAACCACGTAAATCAGAAACCGCTGGCGCCACTCCTGGTCATCGTTGGCAACACAACAGCCTCTCAAAGTGACGAGATTCTGGTTCCTGATATTGTTATAATCTCCATTTCATTCAATAAGTCTGCATCCCCTTCTGCTGAGCAATTTCTGATTCTCTTGACGGCGACAGGCTGACCGTATGGAAGCGTTCCCCTATACACATTCCCAAATCTCCCCTGACCGATGAGGTTTGCAGGGTTGAAATTGTGGGTGGCAGCCTTGATCTCTTGTATGCTGAACCACAATGCGCTCGGGTTTGGTCTCGCAGTTGCGCTCAGGAGGTTTAGGTTCCTCTTTACGAACTGATTGTGTTTAGCGCCATGTTTCCTCTTCGTCGGCAGGAGACAAACGATCAGAAACCCCAAAAGAGAAACGACTATAAGCACAGCTCCAACAATGATTGAGATTAAAACCACAAACGATAAGAAACCCCGAAAGAGAAATGACTAAAAGCGCAGCTCCAACAGTGATCGAGATTAAAACCAGATCACTTTTTTTTATGTAAAAGGTTTGAGGCAGAACATCAAAATTCAAATTCAAATTGACGCAGGAAGCGACGTTAAAACTAGTTGCATGTGGGGTACGTCCTTCCACTTACCTTTAAAAAATTAAGGGCACTCCAAACCATGCAAGTAGATGCGATTTTGACAACGTGGGGACGTAAATGCATGTAGAAAACGGCATACTCTTACAGTTTCTCCCGCAGAGTATCAGACGCCTCGTTTCATGTCATCCATGGATATCCATGACTCATTCATGAGTTGATATGGGGTACTATCTACCTGCACTAGCCATATCAACTCATGAATGGGGACTTGATTTTCAAGTATCAAAATGTAGATAGTATATAGTACCCCATATAGCAAGAGCAAGGGGACTTGATAGATATATATAGTACCCCATATCAACTCATGAATGAGTCATAGTATATAGTACGCCTCCGATAGCAAGGGGACTTGATTTTCAAGTATCAAAATGTCGTACAGTATATCGCGTGCAGTAAAACCAAGCTTATTTTCCCCAAAAATAGGGTCATAGAACTCCCTCTCCTAGGCTTCATGGATTCCTTCAATAAGAGTTGTCAATACTTCCAGAATGAAGCAACCGTCCAAAATTAGCATCCCATCGAGGGTCTCTCCATCACAATCGATGTTTTCTTAGTAGTTGTCCCTGATTTCCTTCTCCAGCTTTAGGATCTCCTCCCTTGCGCGATCCGCAAAATCCATATTAGTATTGAACCTCTTCATCATTCTACGCAGCACTCTTCCTTTGTGATGGCCCATTTGAGGAAGCTCTGCACCTTTGTGATGATGTGGACCCGATGAAACTCTTCGAGGGACATATGCTTCTTTTTTTGCATCCTTCAGCAAGTTGGGAACTCTAAATATGCACACAACGGACGACGGTCTGAGACGAACACGATTACTTTGTCTCTCTCTTATTACAGAAATTACTTTGTCTCTCTCTTATTACAGCAATGTCTCTGTTTCAGTGGAGCTGTAAAAACTTTCTCCACCTTATACCTGCATTACATACTCAAATAAACCTGTAGTAATCATCAAAGTTATAAAGAACCTAAGAATACTTCACACAACAGCCAAAACATTAGTCTATAAGGGCCAGAAACACATGGGAGAAACCTGAAAGAAAATAAAGTCAGAAATCACATGACTCGGAAAACAGTGTACTTCACAGCAGTTGCACGATTACATAATGGCAAGGTCGTAGCCTTCTAATCCTTAGATTAACTAATTCTTCTTGATTTCGAACAAAGCATACAAAATTATTACCTACACAACCCTCTCCTCTCTTCTTAAATAACTGAAATTAGCATTAAAATTAAAAATTAAAGTGAGAATCCCGTTTTAAAAGTTAAAGTAGAAGTGGAGAAATTTAAATGTTAATTTAAGTTTTTAAAACCTTTCTAAAATAAATTGCATTTCATTATACAATTTAATATATATATATATATATATATTCAAAAACTTAAAAATTATAAAATTCTAACTTGATTAATTCGAATTCTGGTTATGATTGCAAAGTTAACCATGTATAAACATCAAATTATATTATTAATTTAAATTTAATCATACATAATTTATTATTTTTATAATAAAATAAATTGATTTTTTTTTAATAATAAAATAAAATGAAAAAAATATAAACTATATTGATTCCATTAATTTTATTAATCCATTGTTTGACTATCAAATTTCATGAACATCAAATAGATCATATCTAAAATAATTTAATTACTTATAATTTCAAAATTAAGGATAATACATCCTATCCTATTCCCCACTGAGAGCATAGCTATATTTAGATACCTAATGCATAAGAACAAGATAAACCATATGGATAACATGACCAACTTCATGCCATTTCTTGGCTAAATCATTGGGGAATAAAACAAGAAGTTATTCTACAAGAAATTCTATAATGTGATAAAGAAGCGATAAAAGAAAATTAAGATATTAGAAAGAGGTGGTTAACCCTAACCTTGAAGATAAAAAAATATTTGTGTTTGGGGGTTAGGCAATCCCCAAAACACCATGGCAAGAAAGATTATGTCACCTTTGTAATCCAAGTAATCTATCGTTTTTCACCAATTTTAATCTAATCAAATAAAATAAAATAAACAAACAATGATAAAAAAAAAATTATTTATTTTTTTTATATTTAAATTGATATAAGTTTATATTAAATACTTATTTTTTTTAATATTTAAATTAGTATACATTTATTCTATATGTCATAGAATAAAAGAAAATATAAATTTATATTATATATTTGAAAAAATATATATTATTTAATTTAATCCACTTTTAAAAAATAATTTCTTTAAACACAAAATCAATTTAAACAAAAAATTGCCTTAATTTAAATAATAATAAATTATATTAAAAATTAAACATAAAAATTAACCCTTTTATATATAGAAAGATAGAGCCAATATAAAAGAATTTTATAAGCTATAATCTCAAAATTAAAGGAAATAGGCCCTAT
>SNQJ01S0001742.1:185131-223411 GCA_010110895.2 Picea sitchensis
TTTGTTTGTTTTTTTTTTTTTTTTTGGCTTTTTTTTTTGGCTTTTTTAGTAAATTTGGACAAAATCTTTATTTTCTTTTGTTTAAATTGTATTTTTTAATGCATAAATGGATCACGCTGAAAAATCTTTGAAATATTTGAATTATACAAATTTAACCACTCAAATCTACAGATTCAATCATTATTCTCAAGATTTTAGCCAAAATCAAACAAAAAAAATGGTGAACTCAACGTAAAAGATGGAAACAACATTATTTTTTTTTATTGCTGAAAGAGAAGGTCCTGGGCTGGTCCGTACGCCTAGTGAGAGGAAAGAGAATCGCTGATAACTGTTGTTTTGTTCATTGATTTGTTGTCACCAAGAGAGAGTAGAAACTCCATTTCTGTCAAAAAAAAATGAGAAGCAAAGGAATAACTTCAGAGAGTTCTTTAGGATCCATCGCATAGGTTTTATGTTTTTCGACGTTTCGGACCAAACTAGTGTGGTCCATCACAAACGCTTTCTTGATGATGGACCACACTAGTTTGATCCGAAATGTCGAAAAACATAAAACCTATGGGATGGATTCAAAAAAACTCTCTGAACAAAACAATGGTCGCAAAAGTCTTAAAACAGAAAAAAAGAAATAACTGCTTGGATCCGTGTAATACCCTCACGAAAAAGAAGATGAACATGGATAGTCTTGTTGCGTCGAGCTGAGAACTGTACCAACATTTGGCAGTTCATTGTTGTGTCGCCATGGACATATGCTGCCCGAGATCGACCCGCCGTTTGATCAGTTTGATTGGAGAACACTTGAAACAATGTTGTGGTTGTGTAAAGTGGAGTGGATCGTAGATGAAAGAGAAATCTCGGTTATGCACGAAGAAGAATAGAGTACAACATTGTTTGTAGCCGGAATATCTCCAACTGAATTGACCTGTCATTGCCAAATCAAAAGAAGTGTGTTGACTGTATGATGGAGAATCACTTCCTGTAACAAGGAAGAATCATATGGAAGTCGTTATGAAGGGAAGAAGACGAGGAAATAGTTGCAGGTTCTTGGTGTAGCTGAAGGAATTCTGTGTATGCAAGTTCTTGGTCTAAGTGAAGGAATTTGGTAAGTTGAGCTTCCTCTTGGCGGTTTAAATTTTCAATTATTTTTGCTGGTGTATTTTGTGTAAGTTCATAGATGAACTTTGACATGCTCTCATATGATAGGATGAGGTATTTGTTTTCATAAGCTCATTCATATTTATGCCTATTGAGAAAATTGCAAATACTATGCTTTGTCTCATATTTAATTGCAAATACTATGCTTTGTCTCATATATAGAAACATGAAGTTCCAAGTAAATGAAAAGGCATTTTTTTTTAAATGAGTCATTGTGAATTTCCAAAGCTCATTAAATTTAAATTGTCACGTGGATTTATCTATGAAAAACAAATGTAATGTAAGGTAACAATTGTAAATCAACAAAGTTTAGTGAAAGTCCAAGGTTATTGTTTTTGAGTTGTAAGTGGTAAAAGTGATGCAAAGTTTATGTAATGAAGATTTGAAATGGTCAAAGTTTGTAATGAAAGTCTTCATGCAAGTAAGATTTTTTTTTTTGAAACCCAAGTCAAGTTGCGGTGGAGAGCAAGTGTTGATGTCAAGAGTCAAAGTAAGATTATATTTTATGTAACGAGCCAAAGATAAGTTGAGAGTGTAAGGAATGTTTATTGCGAAACACTAAGGGTGCATGCTCGGTTGTAACATCCCAAGTCAAATTTATAGTAAGTCATGAGAGTATGTTGATGTAAATATTTGCAATCAAGTTGATAATTTGGAGTCAAAGTAAAATTTAAGTGGAGTTAAATTCAAATCAAAGATGGAGACAATTCAAGTTGTAAGTCAAAAGTAGAGTCATGACATCAATGCGCCAATTAAGTTTGTCAATATCGTGTCATAGGTGTCTTGTTGGACCTTGATCAACTCCAACAAGAAACATATTTTGTAAACATGTAATTGCAAATGAATAAAGAAGATTGCAGATGTCTTGTTGGATGGTGACATCCCTCCTACAAGAACAATTTTATGCAGGTATTGAGAAGAATTACACAAGAAGCAGATGGAGAAGAGAGAAGAAGATGTTGACTCCATAATAGAAGAAGATGATAGCAAAAAGAAGACTAATGAAGATGATGGCTCCATGACAGAATCAAATGATAGAAGGAATCTGAGACATAAACAAAAGAAGTGAAAGACGAGGGCATATTGAAGAATAAAGAGGAAAGGATGGCTAAAAATGAAGCAACGAAAGCAACAAAATGATCGAAGACCACGACAACAAAAGAAGAAAGAGAATAAAAGGAAGCAAAGCAAGGTAAATAAGTAGTAGCGCGTGTTAAATAATTTGAGATGCATAGAGAATGAGATCCCTAAGAAGTTTGAAGATCCTCTTTGATAATGATGATGGAAACGAAGTTGATATTGGTCCTATGTTTGCATAAAGAAGTATGTTGTATCTGAGTAAATGATGATGTAATCCGTGAAGAGGCTTGTTGTATGTACCCAAGTCAATGTTGATGTAAGCCATGGAGAGGAAAGTGTAGCCCCATAATTTGTATGTTGAAGGTTTGTGGTTAGCTAGAAATCACTTTATGTAATGTGTTGTTTGTGGTAATAAGAAACCATTTGTGATGATAGAGGAGGGTTCATGATAAGCCAAAAATCACTTATTATAACCGTTGAGGGTAATCCACCAAAACCCATGATGTATGGGTGAGCCAAAGCATACCCAAGATGATAATTGATGATGATGCATGATGAGTTATAGGTACATGTATGAGATTTGTGATTCAAGAATGGTTAATGAACCATGTACAAGAAAGAGTTTCCTATAGAACCAACGACTAGCGACCCATGTATTCCAGTGAATGGTAACTTTTTTATATGGACTTCAACACACATGATATTTATATCTTGCAAGTACAAGATCCAGTTATGAGGATAGAAGATGAAGATAAAAAGCACAAAAGAAGGAAATGAAAAATGGACCAATTCAAAGGATCACCGGAACATATTGAGGATCATGATTGCATATCACAAGTATTCATTAAGGGGGAGTATGAAGGAATAATTCATACTTGTGAATTATCAATAATGTCTTAAATATAAAATTTCACAAATGTAATGAAGTAAACCAAGCTTAATGTCTACATATGAGTGAAAGATGAGGATAAGGAGAGATATTAGGGATGAGGATCTCATGGATTAAGTTGAAATATTTAAGGATATATTATGGAGATGGTTATGGATATGATGTGATCTAATTACCTAATTAAGACTTAGTAGTTATGGTCACCTATGGTTATATAAAGAGATCATTTGTACAATAGAATGCACACATGGGAATGCTATGATGTAATATAGATTTTCCCCTTCGAGGGTTCCTTGAGTATAATTCTCGATGTCCCTTGCTTCAATATATGTTTGTATGTATTTTTTGTTGGCTATTAAAACCAACATAAACTACCTATGCTAATATTTTTATTTCTCTCTTCTTCTACTGTTATTGCCTTTGCTACTAGCTCTTTCGCCAATATTAATAAGAAATTACCCTACATGTTCCTATTTTTACAACTTGATATCCCCTTCCTATATAACCTGAGTCCTGCCACACCTTTCTAAATATAGACTAATTTCCCCCCGATCCGAGGACCGATGGTTAAGGGAAAACATCTACCCCTTTGCAAGAAACCGCGATATATTTGTATGCTGGTCAAGGTGGTTGAAATGGAAGGGATACATGCTTAGATCCTTTTACCTTTGCATCATCCCTATTCGGCCACACATACGATTGTTTTTCTAGTAGTACTAAAATGAATGTCGGTTCTTATGTTGGATAGGTATCTAGAAATGGATTTGTAACTCAGCGAGGGGTGCACACTAAATACTTCCTCTACTATGGGTAGATCTGGATTGAAAAACATAATTGTTTCTACCTATACTGATGCATATGCTATCAATGGATATGTAATTAGAGGTGGTGTTTCCACCTTTTCTTCTGTTACTGGACTAAATAAATGACTAAATGGATCAAGTTCATAAACATATTAATATTACCTAAAGACCTACTGGCACTGGATCGAATGAATCAATGAATTATGGATCCACTAAATTGACTATAAACCCCATGCCTAGGTCTGATTCTATCTCTCTTGAAACAGTGGAATTCTATCTGCATATGAATCTTCCCCATTAACTTAACATATCTCTCAAGGATGTTTCTTTTGGTTCTTCAACCAAAATAATAGCTAGGATTGATTCCTCTTTATGCCTATCTCTTATATTAGGGCATGGGTAATACCTAATATGTCTCACTCGATAGGAGGGTGCAATCAAAATCTAGTTAATCTAGCTAACTAATATGTGTAGGGATGTCACTTTCTTGCTAATTAGTAGGTGTAGGGGTGGGTGAAATACTAATCTAGATAATATGTGTATTGATGGAGGATCCTTCCGAGTATGTTTTAGGAACCAAACATCTACAATTTTGGAGAGTTGTTCCTGTATAATAGGTTTGGTCTATATGGAGCATTGGATAATATGTTAGGTTGTAATTAGGCCTAATCTTTATAATCAGTCTTGATGGGTTTTTGTAATTTCAATATCTTACTAATAAGTAAGTGATTAGGTGCCTAATATATCTCCTCTCCTAATATATCTACCCTACCACAATCATGGTGTTGTGTTTTCCCTATCTATAAGGTGTGAGGTGTGGCATCCCTATGTCTACTTTCCATTTTTATTGGTGATTTCTCCTGGGCCTTGGTGAGGTATCATTGGGGTGTTACTATAAATAGGTCTAGGTGTGTAAGTATCTCTCTACAAACTTCCCATCACTGAACCCTCCTGAATGTGTGTGTTAAAATCGCTCAAATCAGATCAAGTAACCATAACCCAACAGACTAGGTGTCTGCCCAACCAAATATGTGAGGGGTGCCTAATCTCCGGCCAAGTGAAAAAGGACTTAATTCCTAATTATTGAGGTTATTACGATACATTTATGGAAATTTAGGAATATTTGATTCCTAATTTTTGGGGTTATTGTGATATCTAGGAGATTGGTGTGGTTATGAGGGCTTAATATTGAGCCTATTGTAAGATTTGTGGTGGGTGTAAGGCTAGGTAATACCTAATCTGGCTATATGTTTCATCCTTGATTGTTCCCGCAAGTAAGGTGTAACAAATGGAGAAAACCTAGCTAATCTTGCTAATATGGGGGTGTAAGCCTAATCTAGCTCCCTTCCTTCTCGGTAATATGGGTAATCCTCCCTCCCTATTCTAGATAACATGGGATTAGAGGTGTAATTCCTTACTAATCAATATTTTAATAAATTTAATATAGGATATCAAAGGTGTAATGGCCTTGCTAATAAGGCAAGGCGAGGAACATGTAGGGTATGTTATAGGAACATGTGAGGGGTACTACACAATACGTAGGATCCTAAAACCAATACTACAAATATGGGGGTGAAATCCTAATCTATCTACTCATAAAATATACCTACCCTACTTGCTCCCCTCCTTCTTGATAATATGTGTAGGGTTGTTGGGCAATATGTGATGGGTGTAATGCTAACTAATCTAGCCACACAAATGAAATGTTGCTAACAAGTGATAGATGAGCACAAGATCAAAGGTGTAATGATAACGTTTCTTGGTAATAAGTCAGTGGACCCATTCTATCTTCTTTTTTGGGGTCTCTTTATCAACATGTGATTAGTAAAGGTTGAAGGTAAAAAAAGAGCCTTGTCTCCACTAGGTAAAGGGTCGATGTAGCTAGAAGAGTGAGTGTAGCTTTGGGTTGGTTGTTTGATGGGTTTTTCGGCCCTAGCATAGTTGTAAAAGGTACTTTAATTGTCAGTTTCTAGTGTGTAGTTGGAGAAGGGTGGGGTAAATATTTGTAGCCCCATTCAATGTGCCCTTTGATCAAGCACTAGAGAAAAGGTTATACAATGAGGAAGAAGAGTAGTGGGCAAGTGTTAGCATCTTGCAATTATTTTATTAAGAAGTCAAGGTGTGTGTGTGTGTGCTTGATGACTATTAATAACAGGTCTTGGTCTATAATAAGGTGTTGAAGTTCTTATATACCCTTCACTTTTATTCATGTGTAGTTGTCAAGGTGTAGGTATGTCTCTTCCTCCCTATGTCTATTTGTTTTCCCTTTCTTGTGAAGGTATTTTCGGTTGTTCCTTCCTCCTACTACTTTCTTTCTTGCTTGCCTCTCTTGTTGTTGGGAGGTCGGCCCAACCCTGCACATGTGCTATAAAGAAATATAACCCACAAATATGGAGGGGTATGTTACATGAGTCTTTAGGGTGAGGTATAACCTGCCACATAATCAAGGTATGCTAGAGGATCAAGGGGTATTACTATAATAGGTGAGGTCTGCCCATCTCATAGGTGAGGTATAAACGTGAATATAATATAGGTATAACCTATGTGTTACTAGTCTTTCACGGGTAACTATCACTCTATATCCCTTCACATGTTATACCTCATTGATGTGTATAAGAGGGCCTCAATCCTTACACATATAAGTCAGACCAGACTCACTACGAATCTTCACTCCACCCCTTTTACGCAGGGATAACTTCCCACACCGACCGACTCAAGCTACACCTTCACCAACTAGGGAAAGGAAAACTCCCCTTCACCATCAAGGGGGGAGGAAGAAACTTGCTTCACCTTCTTATATATCTCTCAAGGTTGCAACATGCCTTACCTTGACCCTCCAATACCGAACTCAAAATGTTCACTCCTCACCTTGATCTGGATTGGAATCTATTAAAACCCCTCGGTATCGCGTATAGGATTAGCTTGATAGGGACCCAAACCTTATCTTACCTCATCTTGATTAGTAGGTTACCATGAACCACCTAACCTCCTTCTACTAACACCCAAAGGGTTATGCTTTTGAACCTTGACTCTTTACTCCCATATTTAGGAAAGACCCGTATTTCAACCCCCGACACCTTGATTATATAATAAGGACTAAAGGAGGGAAACAATTTTACAAACCTAAAGGTCCAACCTTGAGTGATATTAATAAAATATAATAATAGGTCGAGTGGGCACAACCTCTCTATTGTAATTTGTCAGGGCAAGGTGCAATCTTGAATTATTATGAAGTATGTTGGGTTTTTAAATTGTTTATAAATAGAATCAATGCATTGGGGTTTGTAGATCAATAGTATTGCCCAAAGGCAAGTTTCGTTTCGACCAACAATCTTGTTGCAAAGAAAGGAAGTTTAAGCAACATTAGGGAAAGGAAAAGGAAAAAATGGCTTATAGATAGATAGAAGGTCATCCTTCCCAACCTACACCACCAATCAACCCTCCTACTTGCACCTTGACCAGGACATACTAGCTTGATGAGGTGGAACCCATAAACCTAATATCACTATGACAACTACACATGAATAAAATGCATCCCTCCCATCAACATATCGATCCATCTAGGAGCAATACCCGCTTACTCCTCCCTGGAGGGAATCAACTTTCATGATGCTGGTGCATTTGATTAATTACTACTTTATGGAATGATTATGAAGTTTTTTCGGGATTAATTAATACTTTAGAAATAACTCACCTTATTATATTCAAACTTGACCCAACAGGGGGTCCCTTATACTAATGCACCCTATGTTGGCTCCCCAACCAATATGTTGTCATTTTACTTTAAAATGTAGACCCAACCTTTAAATACTCGTTGTCTAGTATCTTATTTATATCAGTTTGATGGATTTTTTGTAAAATTATGTTGTTTTATCCATTTTATGTCGACTTAGTATGAATATTTATTTTTCTCTTCATTTGAAGTATGCTATAATCTCCTACTTAATTCCATGATTGTTAAGCATGAAACTAAGGGTTATTCTCGTAAACCCATTTTGGTGGATCTCTGTACAAATTCATTTTTTTTTTCTAGATGAAATTTTAGCCTCTCATATAATCTTTATTTTGACTCAATCAAGACAGTGATACCTTGCAAGAAACCTTTATTGAACCTCACCAATCATATATAATCATGGTATATAGTTAATTGTTTGAATTTCCCTAATTACAATTTCATTCAAAAGGGGATATTTAGACTATATAATTAATATGCTTAGGTTAAAGCCTCAAATTTGAACCAACATTATGAAATGGGACTAAAGACCTATTATTGTGACTCATCCTCAATATTATGTTCCCTAAGCTAATCGACCATAGTTAAAATACACTATTAGTGATATGTTTGGTTTGAAAGGGTTTAATTCAAAAACTAAGTGGAAGAAACTGCCATGTACTTGAACTACTTTACCATTTATTGTGATTATGACCTCTTACCTTGGCCAATCTCTCCAAAATACTATGATATCATTACTATGATCGTTTCCCCGTCCATGATTTGGGGTCAGTGGTTTGTGGCGAATTGTAAAGAAAACATGGGTAATTTGATTCTAAAACCCTATGTCCTTCGTCATGCAAGCGATCTGGAAAATCATCAATGCTTTAAGTGGTTAAAGCGTTCATATCATCCTTGGTTCTTCAATTCTCATCCATTATTGTTGGGATGAGGTGTGTTGACATGTTCTCAAGTGGTTTTAATGGTTTTGTTTTTCTACTACTCCTATGTATTTCTCCCACAAAGGTAGTATGTTTCCCCTTTAGTTTATTATGTCTATTAACCTAGCTACAGAGTTCATGGACCCTTTTGTAAGGGCAGAGCCGAATGGCCTTCAAGCCCTGGTTACATAGGATGATGCAATTGAAGTGTTTTCCCAAGTAGGTTGGTTAAAATTTATCCAATCGTTTAGGGGTTTTAATATTGAAGAGGCTAGGGCGTTTTCCATAACTTTTGATAGCAAAAAGGCCAGAATTGCGAGATAATTTTGCAGGATGGATTATGAGAAAATGATGAAGTGTTTGAAAAAACCATTCAAAACCCATCTCTGGAATGGTACGCTTACGGTCCAAGAAGGTAGTTTCTTCATAAACAAAATAATTTCAGTGATATGCCCCATTTTCTAAAGAGAAATTTCTCAGAAATTCTATTTCGGTTGAGGTAAAGTTTCTGAAGAATTTTGTGTAATATTTCACTTTTTCTTAGAGATTAAAACTAATTCTCATGTGTTTAGGGTTACAGAGGAGTCATATCCTCCCTCTCCTCATATCGATCAATAAATTCATTCCCATTTTCATCATGTAACTCGAAGGAATGTTAGTGCATAGAAGATTGTTGGAATAGTTCATACATAGGAAGGCACAACCATAGGCTCTCTTTAAATACTGACCAGTAATAGGTTGGTGGGTTTTTTGTTGTTTTTTTTATTTAGGTTCTTGTGAATGTAGATTAACATTTAAGCTTAAATGTTTTTCTCATTTAAGTTAAAACATTATCATTTACATTCATTTCGTTTCTCTTTTAGTTTTAAGTTATAATTAGATTATGTTCTAGATTAGTTTCCATTGTATTTTAATTTCGCCTGAGATTTAGTTCCATTTGTACCAACTTTTGTTTTACAAGATTTCTCCCAAACCTTGTAATTGTACATATTGTAAATTTTGTAATTAAAATTGTGCACAATAAGTATTAATGTATATAGTAGATATTTGTTGATAAATTGCTAGTTCTTATAATTTCTATAGTTTAGATTATATCCCCTCATCGTCCAACAAAGTCGTTAAACCTGCCAAGGTGAGTTACTTCAAACGAATTAGGTTACTTAGACAACCTCGGACCAGAATTTCCCTTCCAGTTGATGAGCGTTCACATTTTGATGCAGTCCCCCCTTCTCTCCTAAGGGCTGCACGACCTCCCGGTCTAGGATCAATCAAGAAACTGAGTTAGATCGAGTCTTTGGGCCTCTGCTAGACCCAAACCCACTTACACAAGTCCTTTCCATAAATACGCAGGTCGTATGAGACCCGTGGGTTCTCTCTTGAGCCCTGCTCAACTTCCACGGGAATCGGGCACTAGCTCTCCTCTGGCTATCTCCTTCTGTTACATGACCACGACTGTGACCACTCGCCTAACCAAAGGCGCATCTCGATTTTGCGTATCGGGTGTTTGCGTATAATCCAACCCCGATTCTCCAACTTCTGAAATCCCGACGTGGGGCCTAGCGCATGCTAGCTCCTCCCTTATCCTTCGACGATGTGACCCTTCACCATGACCGTGGTCCAATCTCCCGAGCACGTCGCGATTTCGTGTATCGGGAACTCCCGTTGTGGTTCACCTCCGTTCTCCCGAGGTCCAAACTCCTGATGCCTCCAATCTGACGGTCCAGATCCTCCCTCAACCTAACGACTCAGATCAAATTGCACTCACTCCCGACTCCCGAAATGTTTATATTTTGGAGTGCCAAATCAATGGCTCGCGCTCCTCTGGATCTGATGGCCACTATCAATTCATGAAATCGGATTTAGCGAGTTCCCAGAACTCTTACTTCCGATTTCCTGAGTTGGGAACTCCCGACAAAACCAGATCTACAGTTCAACTCCCTCCTTCGATCAACGATTGTGATCAAATCGTGATTTCGCAAGTCACGAGTTCTTATAACTCTGCCTTTGACTTCCCTTAGTCACGAGTCAACGAAACGATGATCTCTCACCATGTGTCCCCTTTGATGGATGGTTCCGATGATTTTGGGATTTCGTAACCCCACTCCTCATATGTACTTTCAAAGCTTATCGTTAGCGCACCTCTCCTTGATCGAACGGCTATGATTCTTTTGTGCTCAGACTGAACGGTTGATATGTCTCCTCCTCTACGCTTGCTCCTTGTTTCCTGGACGTTGATCGGATGGTCCAGATATTTCCCCTTGAGCTTATGCCTTCTTCAAACTTAGAATATTTTCGAAGGATTCAAAGGTTTTGACCTTGATCCTTCCTGCGAGTCCATTTCTTGGATCTCGTCCACACTTATAAAAAGAGTTATCCCTTCTGAGCTTGATCTCATGAAGACTTTGACTTCCCCCGCACTCCTTATGTTTCAAGGATTTTGATAACTCAAATCCGAATGATTTCTCGAAGAGAAATTCCTCTCGCCCTCTTGGAGTTCTCCTTTTCTGGTTCTTCGACTTCTTGCAAAGTCCCTTCGACACTTATTTTAATCTCATATTTGTGCACTCCTTGCACCAAATCTTTATGCAAGGTTTGAATTATTGCGAACGACTGTGCACGCCTTGCACCAGTCTCTTTGCACTCCTTGTAAAGGGAAAGTTTCATGCTATCTCTTCTGAGCTTTGGAATCGAAACAAATCCCATTAACACACTCCTTGCATTCTGTGTGCACACCTTGCACCACTTCAACAGAAGAGAAACAATTGAAAATTATCCTAACATTCACAGTTCTTTCTACTCATAACGAAATTCATTCATTCGTTCATTAAATCACAATAACAAAAAATTGCAAAACAATATCCACACCTTGCATTGGATCAATTTTCCTTTGTTATATTCATAAGTGAAAATGGATACAACTGAAATCAAAACAAAATATGAAAAACTCAGAAATCTCCTACTAACTTGCAACTAGCCTCATTTGGGCGTACATAACCTCTATTTATCTTAGAGGGTTCTTAGGGTTCCCCCTGACTACTTGTCTACATCAAAACCTAACCTACGACTATCTTATTCCAGTCGCATTCCAGAGCCGGAGTGGAAACTCCCACTTCGTTCGTGATTGCTCAAGCGTGCCTGAAAATATTTTTTCGGCGCTGAGTTAAGGCGTACTTCAAAATATCTGCTGCAACTACTAGTGTTAATATTTCATACAAACTCCCAGATGTTGATAGGTCCTGCTCCGCGTGCTTTCCAGCAATGCTCCTGCATCATACTCCCCTTGAAAAAAATTCATGGACTCATGTCCATGAGCTCCTGCACCGATTTTCCATGCTTTTGGATATCAAATTCATTTTCCCAACTGGCATATTCTATTGGGTGTCCCTTCCACTTGACCAGATATTCAAAATAGGTCTTCCTCCTGGTCTTTTTTCCAATCCTTTGATCAACAATCTTCTCCATCTGTGGTTTTTCTGCTATAGACATTTGTTTTTCCCACTGGACCTCCTCTTTATATTTTGATCCCTCTGTGTCATCTTTCCTGTAAGGATACATGTATGAAACATTGAATATGGGCGATATGCCCACATCATCTGGCAGCTCAATCTCATAGGTGTTTTCATCAAACTGAGCAAGATCTTACATGCTCCTATCTTCTTCATTTTTAACTTGTTGTATGTTCCCCTAGGGAACCTTTCTTTCCTGAGATGTTCCAAAACCTGATCTCCTACTTCAAATTGAAGTTCTCTACGATGTTGATCAGCTCTGCGCTTGTACTCCTCGTTAGAACTCTGCAACTGTCCTATGATTTGGCTATGGAGCTTCTGCATTTCTGCAGCAAAATCTTCTGCTCCAGCGCTCCTGATCTCACTTTCTTCCAAGTCTCTCAACTCAGACACTCCCCTAGGTTGCATTCCATACAATATTTGGAATGGGCTCTTTCCAGTGCTCTTGTTTGGTGATTCATTGTATGCAAATTCTGCTTGTGGCAGAATCTGATCCCACTGGTTATGGTGCTCAGTAACCATATTACTCAATAGGTTTCCCAAACTTATGTTTACCACCTTAGTCTATCCATCTGTCTGAGGGTGATAAGATGAGATGAAGGAAAAATGTGTCCCCAACTTCTTCCACAGTGTTCTCCAAAAGTGACCAACAAATTTTGTGTCTCTGTCCGAGACAATGCTTTTGGGTAGGCCTTTAAGTCTTACAGCTTCCTTGAAAAATAGATTTGCAACATGTGTTGCATCACTGGTCTTATGGCATGGGATAAAGTGTGCCATATTTTAAAATATGTCCACCACCGTAAATATGGAATCGAATCCTTTTTGCGTTCTTGGCAGTCCCAACACAAAATCCATGCTTATTGCATCCCAAGGCCTCTTTGGTATTGGAAATGGTTGATACAATCCAGTGTTCTGTATTTTTTCTTTTGCATGTTGGCAGATTGTACATCTGTTCACAAACTTTATCACTTATGGTCTCATACCTGGACAATAGTATGAACTACTCAATTGTGCAAATGTTTTGTCATGGTTGAAATGTCCAACCAATCCTCCACTATGTTTTTCCTTCAGAAGGTTATCCCTCATTGATAATTTATGCACAACTGATTTCCCTTTAACAACAATCCCTCTTGAATCATATACTCCTTCCATTGGCATCTGTCTCTCAACACAGGATTTTCACATGCTTCATATGCTTCCTTGAAATTTGTATCATCACAATACATGTCCTTAAGGTGTTCAAACCCCAAGGTCTTCACCTGAAATTCCTACCAAATAAAACATCTCATGCTTAATGCATCAACAACCTTGTTAGCATTCCCATCAATATGTTTTATGACAAAAGTAAAATTTTGCATAAACTCAACCCATTTCGCATGCCTCTGATTCAATTTTTCTTGTCTAGTTATGAATTGTAAATACTGGTTATCACTATACAAGACAAATTATCGTGGGACAAGGTAGTGTCTCCACTTCTTCAAGGCTTGAATTATGGCATAAAACTCCTTATCATACGTGGAGTATTTTCTCTTGGTCTCATTCAGCTTCTCACTGAAATAGGCAACAAACCTATTATCCTGGCTCAAAACTGCTCCAATTGCAACTCCACTTGCATCACATCTCACTTGAAATGTCTTTTCAAAATTCAGGAAGACCAGAATTGGTCATTCTGTTATTTTCTCCTTCAGTATATTGAATCTCCTCTTGGCTTTCTCTGTCCATTTAAAAGACTTCTGCTTATTCTTTACTGTATCCATCATTGGCGCACAAATTCCACTGAAATCTTTAATGAACTTCCTATAGAAGCTTGCTAATCCATGGAAGATCCTTACCTCAAACATACTCTTTGGTGACAACCATTCTTTGATTGCTTTCACCTTCTCTGGATCCGTATTCAGTTCATTTGAAGAGATCACAAAACCCAAGTAAATGAGTTTTGTCTTCATAAAAAAGGACTTCTTCAGATTTATCAACAACTTCTCCTGTTGTAGTCTCCTCATCACTAGCGTTAGGTGCCTCAAATGCTCCTCTTTAGTCCTGCTAAAGATAAGTATATCATCCATATATACAAACACAAACTTGCCAATGAAGTTTTCCATTATTTCATTCATCAACCTCATAAAAGTACTCGGAGCATTTGTTAAGACAAATGGCATAACAAGCCACTCATACAACCTTTCTTTTGTCTTAAAGGTTGTCTTCCACTCATCACCTTCTCTCATCCTAATATGGTGATATCCACTTTTCAAATCTATCTTAGAAAAGAAATTTTCTCTACTCAAACAATCCATTAAATCATCCATTCTTGGTAAAGGGAATCTATACCTGATGGTGATCTTGTTAATGAATCTTGAGTCTATACACATTCTCCATCCTCCATCCTTCTTTGGACTCAACACAATTGGTATTGTGCATGGACTCAAGCTCTCTCTAACCAAACCCTTGTCTAACAATTCCTGGACTTGGTTCTTCACTTTCTCATTCTCTCAAGGTGTCAATATGTATGCTACTTTGTTTGGTAGACTTTCTCCTGGTATCAAGTCAATATGGTGGATGATACTTCTGATGGGTGGAAATGAGTTAGGTAGCTCATCCACTACTATGTCAACAAAATTATCCAACAATTCCTAAACTTCTTCAGGTAAATCATCCATTGAAGTACTTGTGAGGATAACTCTGGGTTTCCTTACCACAACAAACTACATCTCCTGTTGCTTCTTGACTTCTTTCAGGAGTTCCTTCCCACTCATGAGAAGTATGCTTGTGTTGGATTCCTCTTTCACTTTCTTCTCCTCTATTGGCAGAAACATGCGTGTTCTACCATTCTTCTCCAAGGTGTATGTATTCTTCATCCCGTCATGAATGAAATTCCTATCAAACTCCCATGGTCTTCCCAACAAAATATGGCATACATCCATGGGAATTACATCACACATAATTTCATCTCTATATCCTCCTATCTTAAATTCAACCAAGCATTGTTTAGTAACCATTACCTGGTGTCCTTTCTGCAACCATGAGACTTTGTATGGCTTCAGATGTGCAGTTGTCTCTAGTTCCAATTTATCCACCATCTCTGTGGATACTAAGTTATCAATGCTCCCACTATCAATTATCACCTTGCATACTCTGTCTTTAGTCTTGCAAGTTTTTTTGAAGACACTATTCCTCTGCACTGGCCTTTCAACTTCTGCCTCTAGTTTTAAGAGAACCTTCCTCAACATCAGGGATCTTCCATCCTCTGCTACTTCTATTTCAACGTCTCTTCTCTGTGCTTATGAAATGTGAGCTTCACCTCCTCCTTCTTTATTTTTCTCAAGGCATTACAAAGACATGTGCCTTGTCTTTCCATAGGCATAACATCTTACTTCTCCTCCTCCTCTTCTTCCTCTTCCTCTAGAAGAACTTCTTCCACCACCCTGTCTTCCTCGGGAACTTCCTCCTCTTTCTGAGTGATTATGTGGTTTCTCAGTCTCGTCATTAGACTTATTTTCCTTGTCGTGGGTAACTCCCTTGCTTTTGTTTGGGACTGGTATTTTACCTCTTCCTCACTGGCTTTGTTTTCTGGCCAACTTCTCCTCTTCTTTTAGTGCAAACTGATATGCATCCTCCACTGTCTTTACCGACATCATGCTGAGCTCATCCTGGATTTCATATCTCAGGCCATTCATATATCCGGAAACTTTTTCTTTATCTCTCTCTCTTTGTCCAGTTCTAATGTTCAACCTATAGAACTCCTCTATGTACTCCTTAACTGTCATCCCCTTCTGTCTCAGGTTCTGCATCTTCTTGAACAGATTGATCTGATAATATTTGGGCATGAACTTAGCCTTCAGCTTGGCTACCATCCTGTCCCAATTCTTTATCTTTTGTTTTCCTCAACTCCTCCTCTCAGCCTGCATTTCATCCCACCATAGTGTTGCATGTCCTTTGAGCTTGGTGACCGCCTGTTTCACCCTTCTCTCTTCATCGACATCTTCATAGTCGAAATGTCTTTCCATGGATCTTATCCAATCCAACAACTCTTCAACATATAAATTGCCTTCATACATTGGGACCTCTATCTTGGCTCTACCTCCCAATATAACAACTACTCTCAGCAAGCATTCTTCGACGACATCCTCTCCTGCAGCTTCTTTGTCTTCTACTGCTTCACTCTCTGCATCGTTGATGTCTCTAGCATCATGTGCTTGTCTCTGTGCTACCTCCATCACCTCTAATATTGCACGAAGTTCCCGCATTTCCCTTTATACAACTCGATTGGATAAAGGTGCTTCCGCTCATCTCCTTGGTGGCATTGTGTTGACTGTCACACACAGAATACAACTTTGAGTTCTTCTTTCTCCTCTCCTTTTCCTACTGTATGCAAGAAAAACTTCGGCTCTGATACCACTTGATGCAGTCCCCCCTTCTCTCCTAAGGGTTGCGCGACCTCCTGATCTATGATTGATCAAGAAACTGAGTCAGATCGACTCTTTGGGCCTATGCTAGACCCAAACCCACTTACATAGGTCCTTTCCACAAATACGTAGGTCGTATGAGACCCGTGGGTTTTCTCCTGAGCCCTGTTCAACTTCCACACAAATCGGGAACTAGCTCTCCTCTGGCTAGCTCCTTCTGTTACGTGACCATGACTGTGACCACTCGCCTAACCAAAGGCACGTAGTGATTTCACATATCGGGTGTTTGCATATAATCCAACCTCGATTCTACGACTTCCAAAATCCTGACGTGGGGACTAGCACATGCTAGCTCCTCCCTTATCCTTCGACGATGTGACCCTTCGCCATGAGTGAAATTTAGCCCCTAAAATAATCGTTGTTCCCAATTCAATTTCATATACAAATGGGATTCTTGCAACTCATGTTTCATCTGGGGTTGCTAATACAAGGTCCCAACCTTTTCCTAGTCAATACAAGAGAGATGATGATTTTGACTTGGACCTAGAGGACATAATGGTTATGGAATCTATTTGGCTCTCTATCCAGAAGCATGGTGCACATAGAATCTCAAGACCTGCTTCTTTTTCCTTCGAAAATAATCATTCATCTATACCTGGTCAAAAATCTAGATTGGGGGATAGTTTTGAGTCTACTATGTCACATCCAACATCAGCTGATTCAAGAGAAGTGGTGCCAAGTAGCTCTGTCATGGGGGGGCTTGCTTGTGCAATTGCGACATTAGCTGAAAGACAAGTACTAAATAGTGATTAGACATTTGCAAGGCAAAATTCTCAAAATCATCAAAGTTGCAGAGACCCTACTGGAAGAGGTGTCATAGAGGGACAAAAGGTTTCATACCATAACACAAATGATGATCAAGAATTATCAGTCTCTGATATTGATGAAACAATGCATGGAAACCAAGGGAAATAAGTTGATGAAACAATGCATGGAAACCAAGGGAAATAAGAGCAAGATAAGACCTATTAGAACTCTATCTTTTGTTGAGAACAATCAGGTATGAGTTCTAGATGTTAAAGAATCTTTCATCAGATGTATTTAGACTCCAAAATATAGAGCAGTTGTCGAAGACTATAAGTTTGATAAGGGTTTGATTCCCTTAAGTTAGGAATTGATCCTATTTTTCATAATCTATTTTTATCACATGTTATTTTTAGTATTTCGATCCTCCTTTATAGGATCTCAGTTATGTATGTAAAGGCTATAAAGCCTAAGAATTGTTTGGAATAGTGGAGGTTCGACTTTGGAGACTGGACCATATACCTTTATATTTCTAAGACTTTTGAATATATATCAGAAAATAAGCTTCTTTTGCCATTTATGTTCAAACTTTCATATTCTCTCTTATCTGTAATTGTACTCGAATATATCGGTCATTGTTTCATGTTTATCTGATGTATGATAACTGTCAACTTGTCATTACATCCATAAACTAGAATCTGCAAGTACTTCACTTAATATATTTGGTCATTCATATGTACTTTGTGTATATGTTTTTTCTAGTATGTTAATTATTCTCCATACATTCATCTTTTATTAGCTTTCTAAACATCTGTGGTTGAAAGCCTTGTCTATCTGAATGTGTTGATACATGTCTAGAGTTTGTGAGGTTTGAGTGAGTCCTCCATCTTGATCCATTTGAGTAAATCATTTAGAAATTAGTAAGTTACCAGGCTTCTTTGAGTTACAACCTAGAAGGACACCTGAAGGGTTAACAAATTGGCGTCGTTGCCGAGGAACAGAAGTGAACAGAGTTTCCCTGGGAGAACGACACAGATATTATCTTTGATGATAGACAAAGGCTAGACACTACATTGGTTGTAATCATTTATCTGGCGATTCCATGAAGAGTGAATTCAATGTTGACTCCACTAGTATGAAATGAACAAAAGGTATGCATTCTGCGATTTCTCAAATATTTCTTGTTATCCTAATCCAGTGCCTAGTAGAGATGAATGAGATAATAGCCTTCCCAGATTTTGTGGAGAAGAGTGGGAAGTGCCAGCTGAACACTTACTGGATTTTCATGACTTTATTCATAGGCTTGAAATTGTACATGAGGATGTACAAATTAATCTTTTCAAGTATTCATTATAAGGGATTGCTCTTAACTGGTTCCGATCTCTTCCAAATGCAAGTGTTTACTCTTTGACAGGTTTCCATACAACCTTCAATTCTTTCTGTAAAAAGTATTTTCTAGTTGAACATCTTTTTGAAGGATGTTGTGAAGAGTTTTCTTCCTTTCATAAATATTTTGCTTGTCACAAAAATCAGATTTGTGATAAATCTTTTATTTTAGAAGAAGACATTTACCGTGAAGATCAAGAGGTGTTGAATGATAGTAATAACATAGAAACATTTGACATCATATCAGGTGTGTCTGTTGTTTTAGAAGATCAACATGTCTCTTTTGAATGTATTAATTTCAAAGAACAAATGCATACATCAGTAGGAAAAAGTAGTGAATCTGAGTCAGAAGAAGATGGTGAAGGAGAGCAGAAAGGTTTAGATCAGAAATTTATGATGCATGTTTTTTCAGCAAACATTGAGCAATCCACATTCAACATTAATATCAGTGAAGGAAAAGAGCAGCAACATTTCAGCCAGTTGGAACAACAACAAGAATAGGTATTCCTTTATGATTTTGATGATCCTATGAATCCATGAGAAGCATAAATATCAAAATATTCTTGTCAGATGAAAGCTGGTTTTATCATTTGTTTCAACCACATTTCTGCTGGCTATGCATTCCTTTATTTTTAGGGTCAAGATCAAGCATGATGGAAGTAAATCAGTTTCTTACATGGCTTCATTGAAAGCATGATTTTTCTTGATAAAGAGCAGTACAGTTGGTTAGAGTAGGAGTAGGTAGAAGAATAAGCTCACCATGCAAGCATGGAGCTTCTTTTCAGTTGTTGGTTTATTTAATAAACAAAGCATGCTACAAGTTTTCAAAATATCAGTGGCACAGGCCAGATGACTCTATGCCCAATGGAAAAGACACAAGGTCTGCTAGGTTCTTGGAAACCTCACAGAGAGGTCTCCATCCCAGTTGGAGCCAGATGTTAGCAATCAAAATGTAATAGTATTTTGAGAGTGTTTTCGTCGCTTTTTACTTGATTTGTTGATTTCCTGGATATCTTAGATAGTATCTTAATTCTAAATCCTCTGTCAAGCTCCCATTAATCATTTTTTGTCCACAGTATCTTCTAACCTGCATTCCAAAATCTGGTTAGTTTTGCCTAGAAACTTAATTTTATGCCTTGTTATATTGTTAAATAAAATATTGAAAATATTACCAAAAAGTGTGCATGCATGAGTGTTCTAATGCTAAGCCATACCAAACATCAAAATATATGCCAAACTCTGAGTCATGAAAAAACATATATGCCTAAACCTAACCTAGTCTATCGGGTTTTATGGATTTTTATCAAAATTTGGAGGGACCAACAGGCCAAAGCCATGATTCAACCTACAGACCCAAGCTACGAGTCAAGTCTCATGTCAAGCCACAAACCAAACACACAAATCCCAGCGCAATTTCCAAGCTCGACACCACTCATTTCATCAAACATATCATGTGTTAATGCGCAGGTGTCAAGACAATGGTGCTTAACAACTTACAAGTGTTCAAGGTTTTCTTTTCGTGCCCAATAGACAGAGTTTTTGGGTATCCAGTACTTGCAGGTATCAAATATATATGCCAAGTGTTTTTATCAAAGTCGTAAATAGAGACATATATCTATAATGGTCGCAGTTGTTGTTGATAAAGAGAACAACTCGAGGGCTTTTGCATTTATAGTCAATTGTTGGGTGTAGTTTATGGGTCTCGTTGTGTGAAGCCACCAATTATCTATGGTGATGTCAGTCACCTAAAGCTTATGACTATGTTCTGGTCTAAAATGACCCAGAGCATGACTGCTCGACCCATGAAAGGAATGCTCACTGGCGTAGTTACAATTTTGAACCGGTCTTTTGTTAGAAATGATCAACCAATATGATATGAGGAGAAGCTAAATTTCGGAGCCTGAATCTGAGTTTCATGGCGTGGTGATTGCACATGTATCAAATGAAGTCAACAACCAAGCAAACTCAAGCCTGCAAGTTCAAGTTAAATTTTCGATGCCATGTTTAAAGGGAGGCATTATATGTGTCCATACGATATTGCATCGGGTTCTAAATAACTCCAATCATAAGACAAGTGCATCATTGGGTCTCAAGAAGGTTTATTATTATTGAATGAAATTAATCTATTTTCATTTCATGAACATGAGATCAGAGTTAGAATGCACAATCCAAGCATTGCTTAAGAACCCAGATGGGGATCTAAAACCATCATTCCATTTCGTCCAGTACTATCTAAGCCTCAATAGATCAAGATGTTGCATGAAATGCATTTGTACATAATTTTTCCTGTAGATGAAGCCCCCAAATTGTAATCTCCCCACACAATGTCCCTCCTGCAAAACAACAAACTATGTTGTGGAGTATCGAGGTGTTAAAACACAAGAAGAGAAAGGCATTGAACAAGATGAAGAGAAAAATGTGATTGAAGAAAAAATAGGAATGCGGCAACAAGAGATTCAAGCTAAGGAACAAATAATGCATAAAAGGCAAGAGGCTACGCATGTTGCACAGACACTATCCTTTGAAGAAGTTGACAGACAAGATCTTCTTGTTCCCAATTCAATTTTAGATACAAATGGGATTCTTGCAACTCATGTTTCATATAGGGTTGTTGATACAAGGTCCCAACCTTTGCCTGGTCGATACAACAGAGATGATGATTTTGACTTGGACCTAGAGGACATAATGGTTATGGAAGCTATTTGGCTCTCTATCCAGGAGCATGGTGCACATAGAATCTCAAGACCTACTTCTTTTTCCCTCGAAAATAATCATTCATCTATACCTGGTCAAACATCTAGATTGGGGGATAGTTTTGAGTCTATTATGTCACATCCAACATCAACTGATTAAAGAGAAGTGGTGGCAAGTAGCTCTATCACAGGGGTACTTTCTTGTGCAATTGTGACATTAGCTGAAAGACAAGTACTAAATAGTGATTCGACATTTGCAAGGCAAAATTCTCAAAATCATCAAAGTTGCAGAGACCCTGCTGGAAGAGGTGTCATAGAGGGACCAAAGGTTTCATACCGTAACAAAAATGGTTAGCAAGAATTATCAGTCTCTGATATTGATGAAAGAATGCGTGGAAACCAAAAGACAAAAGAGAAAGATAAGACCTATTAGAATTCTATCTTCTGTTGAGAAAAATCAGGCATGAGTTCTAGATGTTAAAGAATCTTTCATCAGATGTATTTAGACTCTAGAATATAGAGTAGATGTCGAAGACTATAAGTTTGATAAGGGTTTGATTCCCTTAAGTTAGGACTTGATCCTATTTTTCATAATCTATTTTGATCACATGTTATTTTTAGTATTTCGATCCTCCTTTATAGGATCTAAGTTATGTATGTAAAGGGTATAAAGACTAAGACATTTTTGGAATAGTGGAGGTCCAACTTTGGAGACTGGACCATATACCTTTGTATTTCTAAGACTTTTGAATATATATCAAAAAATAACCTTCTTTTGCCATTTATGTTCAGACTTTCATATTCTCTCTTATCTGTACTTGTACTCAAATGTATCATTCATTGTTTCATGTTTATTTGATGTATGATAACTTTCAACTTGTCATTACATCCATAAACTAGAATCTGCAATTACTTCTCTTAATATATCTGGCCATTCATATGTACTTTGTGTATATGTTTCTGTTAGTATGTTAGGTATTCTCCATACATTCATCTTGATTAGCTTTCTGAACATCTGTGGTTGAAATCCTTGTCTATTTGAATGTGTTCATACATGTCTATAGTGTGTGAGGTTTGAGTGAGTCCTCCATCTTGATCCATTTGAGTAAATCATTCATAAATTAGTAAGTTACTAGGCTTCTTCGATTTACAACCTAGAAGGACACCTAGAGGTTTAACAAATTGGCGTCGTTTCCAGGGAACGGAAGTGAACAGAGTTTTCTTGGGAGAACGACATAGATCTAATCTTTGATGATAGAAAAAGTTCAGACACTACATTGGTTGTAATCATCTATCTGGCGACTCCTTGAAGAGCGAATTCAATGGCGAATCCACTAGTATGAAATGAACAAAAGGTATGCATTCTGCGATTTCTCAAATATTTTTGGTTATCCTAATCCAGTGCCTAGTAGAGATGAATGGGACAATAGCCTTCCCAGATTTCGTGGAGAAGAGTGGGAAGTGCCAGCTGAACACTTGCTAGATTTTCATGACTTTATTCATCATCTTGAAATTGTACATGAGGATGTATAAATTAATCTTTTCAGGTATTCATTAGAAGGGATTTCTCTTAACTGGTGTCGGCCTCTTCCAAATGCAAGTGTTTACTCTTTGACAGGTTTCCATATAGCCTTCAATTCTTTTTGTAAAAATTATTTTCCAGTTGAACATCTTTTTGAAGGATGTTGTGAAGAGTTTTCTTCCTTTCATAAATATTTTGCTTGTCACACAAATCAGATTTGTGATAAAGCTTTTATTTTAGAAGAAGACATTTACCATGAAGATCAAGAGGTGTTGAATGATAGTAATAACATAGAAACATCTGACATCATATCAGGTGTGCCTGTTGTTTTAGAAGATCAACATGTCTCTTTTGAATGTATTAATTTCAAAGAACAAATGCATACATCAGTAGGAAAAAGTAGTGAATTTGAGTCAGAAGGAGATGGTGAAGGAGAGCATAAAGGTTTAGATTAGAAATCTATGATGCATGTTTTTTCAGCAAACATTGAGCAATCCACATTCAGCATTAAGATCAATGAAGGAAAAGAGCAACAACATTTTAGCCAGTTGGAACAACAACAAGAAGAGGTATTCCTTTACTATTTTGATGATCCTATTGCTAATTATTTGGAGTCCATGAGCAACATAAATATCAAAATATTCTTGTTAGATGAAAGTTGGTTTTATCATCTTTTTTAACCACATTTCTGTTGGCTATGCATTCCTTTATTTTTAGGGTCAAGATTAAGCATGATGGCAATAAATCAGTTTCTTACATGGCTTCATTGGAAGCATGAGTTCACTTGATAAGGAGCAGTACAATTGATTAGAGTAGGAGTAGGTATAAGAATAAGCTCACCATACGAGCAGGAAGCTTATTTTTAGTTGTTGGTTTATTTAATAAACACAGCATGCTACAAGTTTTCAAAAGATCAGTTGCACATGCCAGATGACTCCATGCCCAATGGAAAAGGCACAAGGTCTGCTAGGTTCTTGGAAACCTCACAGGGAGGTCTCCATCCCAATTGGAGCCAGATGTTAGAAATCAAAATGTAATGGTATTTTGAGAGTGCTTTCATCGCTTTTTACTTGGTTTGTTGATTACCTGGATCTCTTAGATAGTATCATAATTCTAAATCCTTCGCCAAGCTCTCGTTGATCGTTTTTTTTCCATAGTATCTATGACCTGCATTCCAAAATCTGGTTAGTTTTGCCTAGAAACTTAATTTTATGTCTTTTTATATTTAAAAAAAAAATATTGAAAATATTACCAAAAAGTGTGTGTGCATGAGTGTTCTAATGCTAATCCATACCAAACATCAAAATATATTCCAAACTCTGAGTCATGACAAAACATATATGCCTAAACCTAACCTAGTCTATCGGGTTTTATGGATTTTTATCAAAATTTGGAGGGACCAACAGGCCAAAGCCATGAGTCAACCTATAGACCCAAGCTACGAGTCAAGTCTCATGTCAAGCCACAAACCAAATCCACAAATCCCAGTGCAATTTCCAAGCTCAACACCACTCATTTCATCAAACATATCATGTGTTAATGCGCATGTGTCAAGACAATGGTTCCTAACAGCTTACAGGTGTTCAAGGTTTTCTTTTCGTGCCCAATAGACAGAGTTTTTGGGTATCCAATACTTGCAGGTATCAAATATATATGCCAAGTGTTTTTATCAAAGCTGTAAATAGAGACAGAGATCTAGAATGCTCGCAGTTGTTGTTGATAAAGAGAACAACTCTAGGGATTTTTCATTTATAGTCAATTGTTGGGTGTAGTTTATGGGTCTCGTTGTGTGAAGCCACTGGTTATCTATGGTGATGTCAGTCACCTAAAGCTTATGACTGTGTTCTGGTATAAAATGGCCCAGAGCATGACTGCTCGACCCATGAAAGGAATTCTCACTGGCATATTTACAATTTTGAACCGGTCTTTTGTTAGAAATGATCAACCAAGATGCTATGAGGAGAAGCTAAATTTCAGAGCCTGAATCTGAGTTCCGTGGCATGTTGATTGCACAGGTATCAAATGAAGTCAACAATCAAGCAGACTCAAACCTGCAAGTTCAAGTTAAAATTTCGATGCCATGTGTAAAGGCGGCATTATATGTGTCCATACGATATTGCATCGGGTTCTAAATAACTCCAATCATAAGACAAGTGCGTCATTGGGTCTCAGTAAGGTTTATTATTATTGAATGGAATTAAACTGTTTTCATTTCTTGAACATGAGATCAGAGCTGGAACACACAGTCCAAGCATTGCTTAAGAACCCAGATGGGGATATACAACCATCATTCCATTTCGTCCAGTACTATCCAAGCCTCAATAGATCAAGATGTTGCCTGAAAGGCATTTGTACAGAATGTTTTTTGTAGATGAAGCCCCCAAGTTGTAACTGCCCTACACAATGTCCCTCGTGCAAAACATCAAACTATGTTGTGGAGTATCGAGGTGTTAAAACACAAGAAGAGAAAGGCATTGAACAAGCTAAAGAGAAAAAAGTGATTGAAGCAAAAATAAGAATGCAACAATAAGAGATTCAAGCTGAGGAACAAAGAATGCATAAAATACAAGAGGCTATGCATGCTGCACAGACACCATCCTTTGAAGAAGTTGTCATACAAGATCTTCTTGTTCCCGAATCCCAATTCAATTTCAGATACAAATGGGATTCTTGCAACTCATGTTTCATCTGGGGTTGCTGATAGAAGGTCCCAACCTTTTCCTGGTCGATACAACAGAGATGATGATTTTGACTTGGACCTAGAGGACATAATGGTTATGGAAGCTATTTGTCTCTCTATCCAGGAGCATGGTGCACATAGAATCTCAAGACCTGCTTCTTTTTCCTTCGAAAATAATCATTCATCTATACCTGGTCAAACATCTAGATTGGGGGATAATTTTGAGTCTACCATGTCACATCCAACATCAGCTAATTCAAGAGAAGTGGTGCCAAGTATCTCTATCACAGGGGGCCTTGCTTGTGCAATTGCAACATTAGCTGAAAGACAAGTACTAAATAGTGATTCGACATTTGCAAGGCAAAATTCTCAAAATCATCAAAGTTGCAAAGACCCTACTGGAAGAGGTGTCATAGAGGGACAAAAGGTTTCATACCATAACAAAAATGGTGAGCAAGAATTATCAGTCTCTGATATTGATGAAAGAATGCGTGGAAACCAAGGGACAAAAGAGCAAGATAAGACCTATTAGAACTCTATCTTCTTTTGAGAAAAATAAGGTATGAGTTCTAGATGTTAAAGAATATTTCATCAGACGTATTTAGACTCCATAATATAGAGCAGCTGTCGAAGACTATAAGTTTGATAAGGGTTTGATTCCCTTAAGTTAGGACTTGATCCTATTTTTCATAATCTGTTTTGATCACATGTTATTTTTAGCATTTCGATCCTCCTTTATAGGATCTCAGTTATGTATGTAAAGTTTATAAATCCTAAGACTTTTTTGGAATAGTGGATGTTCGACTTTGGAGACTGGACCATATACCTTTTTATTTCTAAGACTTTTGAATATATATCAGAAAATAAGATTATTTTTCCATTTATGTTCAGAATTTCATATTCTCTCTTATATGTACTTGTACTCGAATATATTAGTCATTGTTTCATGTTTATCTGATGCATGATAAATGTCAACTTGTCATTACATCCATAAACTAGAATCTAGAAGTACTTCACTTAATATATCTGGCCATTCATATGTACTTTATGTATATGTTTCTGCTAGTATGTTAGGTATTCTCCATACATTCATCTTTTATAATCTTTCTGAACATCTGTGGTTGAAAGCCTTGTCTATCTGAATGTGTTCATACATGTCTAGAGTGTGTGAGTTTTGAGTGAGTCCTCCATCTTGATCCATTTAAGTAAATCATTAAGAAATTAGTAAGTTACTAGGCTTCTTCGAGTTACAACCTAGAAGGATACCTGGAGGATTAACACTTTCAAAGATGATCGTTAGCGCACCTCGTGTTGATCAGGCGGCTACGATTCTTTTGCGCTCAGACCGAATGACAGAGATATCTCCTCCTCTGCGCTTGCTCCTTGTTGTCTGGACGCTGATCGGATGGTCCAGTTCTTTCCCCCTGATCTCACGCCTTATTTAGACTTAGAATATTTTCGAAGGATTCAAATGTTTTGACCTTAATCTTTCCTATGAGTCCGTTTCTTGGATATCGTCCACACTTATAAAAGACGTTATCCCTTCTGAGCTTGGTCTCATGAAGACTTTGAATTCCCGCGCACTCCTTGTGTTTCAGGGATTTCGATAACTCAGATACGAAGTATTTCTCGAAGAGAAATTCCTCTCGCCCTCCTGGCGTTCTCCTTTTCAGGTTCTTCGACTTCTTGCAAAGTCCCTTCGACACTTAGTCAAATCTCGGATATGTGCACTCCTTGCACCAAATCTTTACGCAAGGTTTGAATTCTTGCAGATGATTGTCCACGCCTTGCACCAGTCTCTTTGCACTCCTTGCAAAGGGAAAGTTTCATGCTATCTATTTGAGCTTCATAATCGAAATAGATCATGTTAACACACTCCTTGCATTTTGTGTGCACACCTTGCACCACTTCAACAGAAGAGAAACAATTGAAACTTATCCTAACATTCACTATTCTTTCTACTCATAACAAAATTCATTCATTCATTCTTGAAAGCACAATAACAGAGAATTGCAAAACAATGTCCTCACCATGCATCGGGTCAATTTTCTTCTTTTATATTCATAAGTGAAAATGGCTACAACAGAAATCAAAACAAAAACTGAAAAACTCAGAAATCTCCTACTAACTTGCAACTAGCCTCATTTGGGCGTACATAACCTCTATTTATCTTAGAGGGTTCTTAGGGTTCCCCTTGAATACTTGTCTACATCAAAACCTAACCTACAACTATATTAGTCCAGTCGCATTCCAGAGCCAAAGTGGAAACCCCCACTTCGCTCACGATTGCTCAAGCGTGCCTCAAAAGATTTTTTCGGTGTTGAGTTAAGGAGTACTTCAAAATATCTGTTGCAACTGCCAGCGTTAATATTCCGTACAGACTCCTAGACACTGATAGGTCCTGCTTTGCGTGCTTGACAGTGATGCTTATGCATCACATTTTCTCGTCAACAAATGGTGCTAGAATGAGGGCTAGATTGACAAGCTAGCCTCGCGGAGTATTTATTTCAAATGTATTTAATTACTCATGGCTCATGTCCTAATCACTGTATGGGAACATGCTTTCAATTTTCCATTACCTAATATTCCCAGTAAGACAGTTTCTTGCTTGTCCAACTCACCTTTGATGGTGAAGGTAATGTGTCTACAAAACACCATCTTAAAAGATTTTGGTGTAAATGCATCAAACATGGTATTTCTGGTTTAAAGGTTCTATGCAGAGTGTTCACTTTCACTTTTAGGGGTCAGATTAAACATTGTTTTGAGTCTTTTCTAGCCTATTCCATTTTTATTGGTTTCAATTTGTAGAGCATTTTTAGACGCCTTTGAAATTTATTATTACAATCAATTATGTGAAGAATGTCAGGCTTTACTAATCAATGAAAACCCATCTTCAAAATAATTTTCAAAAAATGTCCATCATGTTCTCTGTAAGTTTAATCTTGATGACTTGTCATTTGTACTAATTCTCATCTCTGATGTTTGCACCTCTTTCATTTAGCCATATGCAATTGCAAATGTTGAATCATTTATAGATCATAACACCCAATTGCAAGATGAATTTTGTCTGCACGATGGGAGAAATCCATCAGAAAATCCTCAACAAGCAGAGGAGGTAGAATCTATTGAAAATGTTCTTATTAACAATCAAACTAGTTTTTCCTCCGAACCATTGCATCTTGAATCCTCAACTATCGTGGAGGGATATTTTATTGTGGGTCAAGGTATATGTTCATCCTCTTCTAACTCTTTCTCTAATCGGTCCTTAAATTCAATTATTGAAGAACGCAGAGGTGGTGAAAACAATCTTGAGTGTTCTAACATTCTAATAGAACATGTTAGAAATAATGATCTGCCACTTGAAGAATAAACCTTAAACCTTTATCCACAAATCATACGTTATTCACATGAAAGACTAGATATTTTCCATGAGAGTGTTCATGAAAGTTTTTACTTGTCTATCCTACAGGAGGAAAATTTAGATTGTTATATTATGTTGGAGGATTTATCACCAAAATAGAGTGAAAGTATTAAGTCACTTGAATAGCAATGTCTTGAAAATATCGTGGTTGATTATCATAGCTCAAGAGAGTCTTTTCAGTTGCTTATCTCAGATTCATTTTACTCGCTATATCCTAATATTTTCTTAGATTTTGATGTGCATGATACTTTATCCTACACTTTTCCATCACAATCTGATCCTTTCAATATGTCAAGTTTTTATGAAATAAATTTTGAACATAACATTAACAAAAATATGGATGTCTTTCACTTTCGTTATGTACATGGGAGAAAGATATGTCACGAGGTTATTCTATTCAATTGATTTCTGATATTATTTTTGTGGAGACCACAAATTCTATACTCCATATTTATTCATTGGTTAGTTTAAATGTTCATGATTATACTTTACAGTTTCAACCAATTCATTTCATCAAAGGGAATTCCCAAATCAACAATCTGATTTCTATAATGAATCCTCATATGATGTGTTTACCATTTCCAGATCTAGTTCATCAAATTTATAATTTGCATTCTGATTTTTATGATGGGATAGCGGATTGGCTTGAGGGTTCATATCTAAAAAAAAACCGAGTAAAGGAAAAATTGTGCTTACTTTGTTTCTTATTGAAAATCCAAGACGTAAGCATGAAGTGTTTTTTCTATATCCTCCATGCGAAGAAATTTATGAAAATATGGAGATTTTTCAGGAGAATGAGGCACTTCGGTCTCAATCGATGGTTATGTCAGGTCCCCATAATTTTGACAAGTTTTCCAATAACATTTACATTCTTCCATACCTTTTTGATCTATATCATGACAAAATTGTAGAATGGTTGGAGGATTCATATATCATAAATCTTTGAAAGAATGGTAAGGTTATGCATACTTTTTTTCTAAATGAATATCTAGTACGTAAGTATGACATATTTCTTTTGTATTTGCACGTATTTCCACTTCTCATTCTGTCCTTCGATTTTCTGTGCCTCGCAGGATTGAGGGTGCTTTTGTGGCTACATTGGAAATACCACTACACTTAGTGTTTTGATTTATGCATTATTTTAGGGTATGTGTAAGAGTAGGTTCCCTTTTGGTTTTCTTTCTCACACTTTCTTTTTTAATAATGTAGTTATGAAGTCACAAGGATGCACTAGGAGAATCATCATCTGAATATTGTCAAGGAAGTATACTTTAATTCATTTCTCTTTAATTTTTGTAACTATTTTAATTAAATGTCCAACATCATGGGATGTTTTCAAACAATATCAAACATGAATTTTGTAAAAGAGAAATAAATAATCGTGAAATTCACATTAGTTCGACCCTAGCATAAGACTCTGCAACTGTGACTTACCACTGCACATAATTGCACCTACCTTTGTTTTTTTGATTTCTTTTATTTGACATTGGTTTATTTTTAATAATAAGCTTGGTCAAACCAACATCTCATGCATCATTATCTTAAGAAAATAACTTGCCTATATGAAAAACTATGAACATTATAGTTCTTCATTGATCCTCATTCCCAATGCGATGTTGGCCTGTTTTTATCTTCGGTCAAATTAATTTTGTATTTAAGTTTGTTTTTGGTTGTTTTGATTGGTTCATTTTGACTTATGATTTTGGATTCCTTCAATAAAATCTGAACTGGTTTGGATTTTGTGTATTGTTTCCTTTCTTTTTCTTTTAGGTAAGTCAATGTTTTCATTTTTCCTATCTATGTTTATGATGCATTACTCTGCTTTTCAAGACTGATCAACATAAGGAAAACATGTTCCAAGACTGTATCATCTGTCAGTTTTCAAATAACCTGGGACAGTCCAAATATCGCCTTGAAATAAATGAATCTTATATCTGATAGACAGATCTTAATGTGATTGTTGCCATTCTTATTTCCCTTACCATATTTCTAAGGAATTGATTCTGAAAGTTGAATTAGTCTTTATCAATCATGACAATCTTAAGACTTTTTACGCCATCCTAGTTCTTAATGAAATCTTCTGAATCTGCTTCCTCGTCTTCTAACATATCCTCTTATATAGAGGAGGAATCAAATTCCATGATTGGATCACTTGTGTTCTTGAAATAAATAAGCATAGGGTTCTAACTGAAGGATGGAAGGTCTCATCATGAGCCGATCCATCATGACCATTGGAATTTTACGGGAGTGACATTACCATTTCTGGTTGCCAAGCCAGGGTAGTGGCTTTAATCACACACATATTGAAGGACAAGAGGTCTCATCATAAATCGTCTTGCTCACCTCCATGAAACACAGTGCATGACGTTGTTATTTGGTTACCAAGCCAGAGCAGTGGCTTTCATTTTGTTTTCTATACTTCTTGAAGAATTAAAACTTAATAACTCCAAGATTGATCCATCATGTGTGCTTCAACTATTAGGTGGAATTAAATAATTCATATAGGTTAAAAGGAAACCCTGTTGAGATTATGAACACCTACTGGCAGCAACTACCCTGCCTATGGCATTAAGGTCCATTCTTAAAATAATTGTGATCTATTGACGAACAATTTTCCAGTTTTCAATTCCTAGAAAGTACTTACCTCAAGTACATGAACTACAGAAACATCAATTTGTACATGTCTACAGAGTTAATATCAATACTATATAGACCAAAGAATCAACTTTCTTAAGGAAACTTGAAAATTCGACAGTTCGGTGTCTCTTATTTTAATTCCTCATGATGAGATGTTTCAGATCAATGCAGAGATAACTGCTTCGCCCAGTGAGTCTCCATTTGTTGGCTCCCTAACCCGTGTTTCGTCATTTTACTTTAAAATGTAGACCCAACCTTTAAATTATTGTTGTCCAATATCTTATTTATATCAGATTGATGGATTTTTTGTAAAATTATGTCATTTTATCCATTTTATGTCGACTTGGTATGAATATTTATTTTTCTCTTCATTTGAAGTATGCTATAATCTCGTACTTAATTTCATGATTGTTAAGCACTAAATTAAGGGTTCTTCTCGTAAACCATTTTGGTGGATCTTTGTACCAATTCATTTTTTTTTGGATTAATTTTTAGCCTCTCATATAATCTTTACTCTGACTCAATCAAGACAATGCTACTTTGCAAGAAACCTTTATTGAACCTCATCAATCATATATAATCATGGTCTATAGTTAATTGTTTGAATTTCCCTAATTACAATTTCATTCAAAAGGGGATATTTAGACGATATAATTGAGATGCTTAGTTTAAAGCCTTAAATTTGAACCAACATTGTGAAGTGGCACTAAATACCTATTATTGTGCCTCATCCTCAATATTATGTTCCATAAGCTAATCGTCCGTAGTTAAAATGAACTATTAGTGATATGTTTTGTTTATAAGGGTTTAATTCAAACACTAAGTAGAAGAAATTGCCTTGTACTTCAACTACTTTACAATTTCTTGTGATTATTCCCTCTTACCTTGGAAAATCCCTATGAAATATTGTGATATAATTACTATGATTGTGTCCCCATCCATGATTTGGGGTCAGTGGTTCATGGAGAATTGTAAGGAAATCATGGGTCATTCGATTCTAAAACCCTCTATCCTTTGTCATGCAAGTGATCCAGAAAATCATCAATGTTTTAAGTGGTTAACGCGTTCATATCATCCTTGGTTCTTTGAGTTATCATCCACTATTGTTGGGATGAGGTGTGTCGACCTATTCTCATGTGGTTTTAATGGTTTTTTTTGCTAATACTCCTATGTATTTCTCCCGCAGAGGTAGTTTGTTTCCCTTCCAGTTTATTCTGTCTATTAACCTAGCTACAGAGTTCATGGCCCCTCTTGTAAGGGAAGAGCCAAATGTCCTTCAAGCCCTACTTACCTATGATGATGTAATTGAGTTTGTTTCCCAACTAGGTTGGTTAGAATTTATCCAGTCTTTTAGGGGTTTTAATATTGAAGACGCTAGGGTGTTTTCCATAACGTTTGATATAAAATATGCTAGAATTGAGAGATAATTTTACAAGATGTATTCTAAGAATATGGTGAAGTGTTTGACAAAACCATTCAAAAACCATCTCTAGAATGGGCTCTTTTATAGTAAAATTGGACGTTTCTTCATAAACGAAATAATTCCAGTGATATGCCCCATTTTCTAAAGAGCAATTTCTCAAAAATTATGTTTCGATTGAGGTAAAGGTTCTGAAGAATTTTGTGTAATCTTTCACTTTTTCTTAGAGATTCAAACTAGTTCTCAGGTGTTTAGGGTTATAGAGGAGTCATAGCATCCCTCTTCTCATATCAATCAATCAATTCATGCCCCTGTTCATCATGTAACTCAAAGCAAGGTTAGTGCAGACTCAATCTCTAGAATCGATTCTTAATCGATTGAAAGAAAAACTCTTGAAATGTTTTAAACAAGAAAACAAAACACAATCAATCCCTTCAAAGGTCAATCTATATGTTGATCCGCATGAAAATCAGGTGCAGATGTAAGCAAGAAATTGATTTCAAAAACAAGAGGATGAGCCAAAAACTGTCCAGAATGCTCATGAATAAATCTAAGCACAAGGTTGCCTCAATGGAACCAATAATCGTTGAAAAATATGAAGTTCCATATGAAAATATCAATGCATAATTCAAGTCCAAGGTACAAACCCCTTACCTCAAGATGTGCCTAAATCATATTCAGAAACAAAATAGAGATCTTAAAAGGGAAAATCAATAGTTAATAAGTGATATAGAACAGAGTTTTCCTCGGGTTGTTAAGAAACCAAACAACTCTCGAAACACCATTGTCAAAAAATCCACCAATGTCAGTATTATTATGGAACCCAATCTACATGCATCTTCGATTTCTAATGTATAACTTGTAATGTAAAGTCAACGTTTTAATTTTTCTTCAATTTTGTTTTGATTTTGTAATATTTTTAGACTAGCTATAGAATCAAAGATTCTATAGCTAGTCTTTATTAACTATAATGTGATTCTAATGGATTGTGTTTGTTGTTTCAGGTCCTAAAACAATGGAAAGACATCACCGACCATGTGATGAATACAGTTTGATATTATCAGGATTATTTTAGATAGTATAGGGTTAGTCTCATGTGTAGCCCTATTTTGTTATGCCAACAAACTGTTGTCAAAGTTGTTGAACAAATTATCTTTTAAATTTATCACTATTCTATTATGAGAATAAGTGACATACTTTTGTTAAAATATGTCATCTTGTGAGGGATTTTATTCTATCGAAAATATAGGTGGGTCAATTCTCTTTTTGTTTAAATAGAGTCAAAATCTTCAAAAGAGGCATATGGTGAGATATTTGGGATAATAGACCGATGTGAAAGTTCTGAATAAGGATACTGGATTACAAATTTCTTGAGGCTTTTTCCCCATAAGTGGTATTGTGTTGTTTTTAATATAAGGTCTGTGATTGTATAATTCATATCCTTCTCGCAATTAATAATGTATGGTAAGATTTAGATTTTGTCCATTATGTCATTGCATTATCATTGTTATAATTCTGTTCATGTCATCCTTATTTCGATTTTAATAATTTATTGTACCAATTAATTATGATCTCTATGATAGTGTTATTTTGATACAAGTATTAAAATATATTAAATTTCTTTGTATGTTTTTATACTTGTTATGATTAATTGGTCAATTAAATTTGTCTATTTTCTTGATCAATGATTTATGTATCTTCATAAGGATCAGATTAAATGATGTTGTTTTTTCTATACCATAAATAAGATTGTCAAATATCTATCGAAGTGATTTTCTTAAGATATTATCAAAGTCTTTCCACTTCAAAATCATTTTCCATAGGTTTCCCTTTGGCAAACAAATTGTTGGAAGAGTTCATACACATGAAGGCACAACCATAGGCTCTCTTTAAATACTGGCCAATAATAGGTTAGTAGGTTTTTTGTTGTTGTTTTGATTTAGTTTCTTGTGCATGTAGATTAACATTTAAGCTTAAATGCTTTGCTCATTTAAGTTAAAACATTATCATTTACATTCATTTTAATTTATCTTTAGTTTAAAGGTTCAAATTAGATTAGTAGTATGTTCTAGATTAGTTTCCATTGTATTTTAATTTCGCCTGAGATTTAGTTCCATTTGTAACAACTTTTGTTTTACAAGATTTCTCGCAAACCTTGTACATGTACATATTGTAAATTCTGTAATTAAAAGTGTGCACAATAAGTATTAATGTATATAGTAGATGTTTGTTAATAAATAGTTATTTCTTCTATTTTTTTGCATGGTTAGATTATATCCTAGTAATGGAGGCGTTAAACTAGTCAAGGTGAGTTACTTCAAATATCTTAGGTTATATCCCCTCATCAGCCAATGGAGACGTTAAACCCGTCAAGGTGAGTTACTTCAAATATCTTAGGTTATTTAGACAACCTTGGACCAGACTTTCCCTTCCAGTTGATGAGCATTCACATTTTCCTATCAACACCCTCCTATAACTACTATGATTGATGAGGTTTTGGAAGGGCTCACCCTACTTCTTCTTATTATAGAACCAATTACTCTCATTACCTTGACCTTGTCAAGGAAAGCGTATATGCAAGGTATTGCAATCCCCCATAGTATTGATAGGGAACCATTTGGGTTTCTCTTTCTCCCCCTACTCCTACTTGATATTCAATCTTGACTCGAACCTTGACCCAATGCTCTTGCCCTAGACCTACACCATCTTTCCCTAGAACTTTGATTAATTAATTAATTAGTGCTTGAATGATTATGGAGAGGGCTCAATTCATTGCCCCGCTACTCACCTTGACCCGAACAAGACCCTATACCTTGACCCAGACAAGACCTCCTATGATTGATCATGGATGACAAAGTGCCTCTTATGCCCTCTGTATTATTGATATGTCAAAGGGTTACTTTATTATTGGTGCACCCTCCCATCGCCTTCATGAGGAACGCTTCACCTCAACCACCACTTATTATTTATCTAGAACCATTTGGGTTAACTTTATCCTATAGGATTAAAGGGAGGATCTAGGTCCCCACCCCTCCTACTTTATCACTTCACCCACTATCTTGAATGATTATTAAGTATTTGGTATAGGACCAAGCTCAACTATCTATGCTCCTCTTGTTTCTTTAACCATTGCCCGAAACAACAACCCATATTTCTACACTCACTCTTCTAGATATAGTTGGGTTAACAACAACACACCAATGGAAAAGAGACAAAGAGAGAGAGGGATATATCGAATGATTTTGATGAACTCCAAGAGGTGAGAGCAATGCAAGATCAAGATCAAGTGAAAGACAAGCTAGATTCAACACAAACCTATCAACAAGATCCACATCAAGAGGGGGACACACCAAGGTCAAGATCACTAGAAAGTGGCTTGCTTGAACAAATAATTAATATCCCAAGCAAGAAGGAAAACAACAAGCATATCTGGTAGACTTATTAGAAAGCATTAGGATTACACATCACCTTATTAAGAATATTACAATAACACACCACCTTATTAGCTATATTAGGTAGTATATTACCAAGGCTTCCACCCTGCCTTATTTATATAGTACAAACCCATATTTCCAAGATTATCTAGATAAATATTCTTGGGTGAGCTTTACATATTAGGTGTTACCTTTCGGATTTCACCCCCATATATACTATAGTAGGCTCAGGCAGATGCTATGTGTAAGGCCCGAAGGGAGGATACGATAGTTACACACCTTATATATATATTACTAGTTGCAAGGAGGATAGTCTCACACCTTTGATAAGAATAGGGAAATGTTCAACATCCCTAGACTTATTAGCAAGGAATTTTACTTTTACATCAACACTTGTCCCATTTTAGCTAGAGTAGGGAGGATTCATTAGAAACCTCCATATATTACCTAGATTAGGGAGGGACCATTACAAACCTAACTAGATTAGCTAGATTGAGAGAGGAGATAGATTAGCAGGGGAGATAGAAAGTGACACCCCTAGGATCACTTATTATTGAGATCCTTATTAGGCTTGAAAAACCTATACTTATTAGAAATATTAGCATCACACTTAATTAATAAGTAAATTTCACAAGGATCACATATTTTTCAGATCCATATTAGGCTTGCAAAAAATAGACTTATTAGAAAGATTGGGATCACGTTACGACACAAATACATACATATATATAATATTAGGCTTCATAACACCTAGTTGGCCTTATTATCAAGATCCATACTTAGAGGAAGAGAAACAAACCAAAATCATGCCCTCTACCATACCATAATCTTAGGATCCTCCATATTTGAGCTTAGACCTATTATAGAGGAGAGAACTCACCTAGATCATAGTACCCAAAATTACTTATCCAAATCCTCCTTATTGTTATGTTAGAATTATTATACAAGAACAAATCACCTAGCTTATAAAACCCCAACATTGATGAGCCTATAATAGACCCTCCTACATGGGCGAGTTGTTAGACCTCACCTAACTTTATAGAAGGAGGATATTACACCTTCCTTTTAGACCTTTAAATACCTTCTTGCTTGCTTGCTTGAAACAACAAGGGAAAGGCTTCGGGAAGGAACTGAATGACATACCTATTTATTCCTTCATGCAAGCTTGTATTAATAGTTTGCGAGCACCTACACCTTATTATGGAACTTGCAAGCTTGACACCTTATTTATATTATGCGGTGAAAGATCCAACATATTGAGGATGCAATCGAGTTGTGTACAATATATACTTTAGGAGGGGCTAGATACCTTCTTGACCTTAAGGGGAAAGTAAGAAAGCAAGAATAGGTCAAGCTTGTCTCATTCTCCTGCTATCTATCCATATATGGGTTGGTTCGTTCACTCACGAAGGAGGGAGGAGAAAATATCCTAGTGTTGGGTTCGCACACTCTTTCCTAATGTTGTTCACTCACAAGCAGGCAAGAAAGGGGTGGGTGCAAAACCAACGATCATATTCAAATTTTAAGCCTCACTATCAAATTCAATAACTAATTTGAATGTTATATTATGCTCTCTCTATCCTATTTTTATAGTGCAAATAAGGTAACGAGTTAAATTATTGGATAGTCTATTTGGGTTAATAAGATATATGTAATTATGCTTTATTATATATGTAATTACACTAAGTATTTTGCATTCTCTAGTTACACCTGTAAGGAGGTATACGAGGTAAGGTCCTTAAGATTTAAGAGAGTATAGTTGTAACTTATCAATATATTAATCAACTACTTATCAATACA
>SNQJ01S0001742.1:241430-265539 GCA_010110895.2 Picea sitchensis
GGTTGGATTTTTTGTCCCCGCAGGTTTCGAACCGGTGACTTTAACATCACGGAGTGGCTTAACAACACACTCTGTCACCGACTGTCCTACACCTCGGGGACAGAACAAGTACAACATGGAGCATTGTAGCATGAAGGCATTATTGACAGCAAATCAGATACTACTGAGAAGGGAAAACTTTTACGGGTTTATTCTATTTAGCATATGCAAGTTAAGTTTTATGTCTTAGTTTGTTTCTATTTAGTTGTGTTTGGATAGTATCTTCGACATTGAATGCAAATCTTTGTAAAGATGATAGAATGATTAAGTTTGTCAACAATATGATGATTGTTTTCATCTTTGTTACATTGAGCCAGGTGATCCTAAACCGAGCAGGTTGGATAATGGATACCAGACAAGTGGGGATACAGTGTCCTCACTCTTCTTCTGAATAAATCAAAATTTTGGTGGTCCAAAATCTTTCCAGTGGGAAGGAATGATCCGGGAGGATCTATGATCGCTAAAAAATGAAACTTTTCAAATGTTGAAACAAATTGTACCATTGTGTAGTGCTCAATGAGACCTTTCTAATGGATCGAATGGCTCGTCAATCTGAATTCATATGACAAATTTATCGTGTTTTGAATTTGTTGACCAATAGTTTAAAAAACTCAACAGGACATGTGGCACTCCCTGGTGGTGACACGTAGAAGAACGCATATGTGACACATGGTAGTGGAAGAATTGATATGGAAATCACAGAGGTGACATGGCAGAGGCACGTGGCAGATTCATGTTTGACATGTGACAACGTTTTATTGGTGGCACGTGGGTCAATCCCACAATGACACATGGACCAATCCAGTGGTTCCACGTGGCACCCTAGGATTGGTCAAGAATATCAATTTCAAAAATTGTTGAGAAACTGCCAGCGAAAAAAAGTGAACCCATAACTTGTCGGACATAAGTCTAATGCCTCACCAATAAGGCTATGGTAAACACATGTGGGAGTTTTTTTATGCAATGCATATCCCACAAAATCGTGGTTGACCCATGACCTCCACTCATTTAATATGTTTAAACCACCCACATTTATACGTTGCTAAGGTTTGATATGGTTGGTATTATTAAATACCATATCATTAAATGGATTTCGACCTTAACTACATTTCCACGAGATTTGGGTCGAGTTATTACTTTTCCACATGAGTTAGTTTTTTTTCCAATAGAAAATTCGCTCAAAATTATATTAGAGTATAATTTTTTTTACATCTTCAAAGATCCTTGACCAAAATTCATCATTGCAGATCCAACTAGGAACTATTCTCTCACATATGACTATCCAAAATAGTTCCTTACATAACCCAATGGGAAAAGTTTCAAAAAGATAGCATATTAAAATAGTTCAGCTCCTCAAAATAACAATACAAACTTGTAAGATCTGAATACCAGCAGGTTGGTAATCCTACAGATTCAACAAAGAGAGGATTCAAAAAATATTTATATGAGTATGAGGACCTACAACCCCTCTTACCCATTGTAAATATGTTAATCTGCCTTTCGGTTCCAAGAGAGCTTGTTTTGATAATTGATCTGCCTCCTTATTGAATTCCTTGAATATATGATGAAAGATAATTCCTTGAAATAAAGTGGTCAATTCCATTGTTCTGTTCTTCCATCCTTCGATGTCAATATCCTATAATTTACCTTTATGATTTAGCCAATAAATAACTACCTTTGAGTCCCCCAGAATCTGTAAATTTTGAATAATCCAAAGATGGAAAGAGTGAGAGYAGCCCAAACTCCCATAAGCTCTGCCTTTGTGTTAGTTCATTCCCCACAGTTGATATACCATCTATATACAATCGACTCTGGAAATTTGATGATGYCACCAACTCCACACAGTATGCCACCTTATATAGTCGCCCCATCAAAACAAGCAATAGTAAATCCATATTTATGTGTGATCAAACAAGCTCTTACTGAGATAGATTTTTGTGATTGGGGTAGCCTGTTGAGAGATCTAAGTGTCTTATATACCACTTCACAAACTGAAGGAGATGTCTCATCAAATATAAATTTGTTTCTCTAAATCCATATGTACCAACAGGTAAGAGCAACCAGAATTTTAGAAATGCATTTGTCCTTAGTCCAAGAAGCAAAACATTCATTAAGTGTAGACCCTTCCCATGATTTTTTTAATTTGTAGGAAAAGTGTTAATCTGGCCCAAAATGACTTTATGAAAGTACAATGGATGAAAAGATGGTTAATATATTCAGAACTTTGTTTGCAAATATAGCAAAAACCAAGTCCCTCCCAACCTTTTTTTTGAAGGACGTCCAGGACAGGATCGTGTTTTTCGTTGCCATCCATATGAATAATTTTATCTTTAGTTGGAGGTCCCATTTCCATAAATTTACCTTCGAACCATGCCAGATCGGATAATCCTGTGTAGATATAAGAGCAGAATATATATTTTTAACTGAAATGATCCCTGATGAATCACCTACGATCCATAACAAAGTATCATTTGAATCATGGAGTGAGACACCAACACCTATAAGTGCTCTACAATAGAAGTCCCAATCGATAGATAAATTTCCAGTTAATCCCAACTCCTCGATGCTTAACCAATTCTCAGATAAAGTAACGGGATCCTGAGAGACAGTTGCTTGAGCCAGCACAATAATCCTTTTATGTATTAAGTGTGTTATAATTGCTTTCGGAAGAAAGGATTTGTCACCTAGACCTAATATCTGATCTCTTCCAATAGATATGAGGTGTCTTGACCCTCGACACCAACTTAGCCAATGGGTAATCACATGGACTGATTGAGTAAGACTAGTCTAAATCCTGGATGCAAAAAACTTCTTGTGGGAAGCCAGCCTTAACCAATTGATAACAATTGAGTTTGGAAAATATTTATCCAATAATACCTTATATCATATATATTCTTGAGTCAAAACACGCCAAAGAGTATTTACCGTCAAAGTCGTATTAAAAAGAACAAGTTTTCAGAACCCCCAACCACCACTTTTCTTTGGTCTGGAAAGATTGCCCCACCTGTAAAGGTGATACTGTTGTGATGTTTTATGACCGCTCCAAAGGAAATGAAACATCAATTTTTAGATCTTGTTCAATACAGAGTGAGGGATGGTCTCCATAGACATCCAATAAATAGGTTGGCCCTCCAGCACTGATTTACTAAAATGTATCTACCACCCAAAGATAGCCACCTGTTACACCACAGTCTGATCTTCTTTTCCAATTTGGTCACTAACCAATTCCAGTAGTCTTCCTTATAAGCCCCTGTCTTTAGAATGTATCCCAGATATTGAAACTGATAGAGAGATCGGTAAAGGTATAAGGAAGAAGCATCTTAAATGGTGCAAGTTCAACATCGAAAAGGCCTTCAAAATGTACAGTGGTTTTGGATTGATTTACCAATAGTCCCGAAGCTTTATAGAATAACTTGATAATTTTGTTGATTTCCATCCATTCTTGTAATGTAGCCTTTGTCATAATTAGGACATCGTCCATGAATAGTAAATGAAGAATTCTGATCATTCTAGACACTTTTATACCTGATAGATTGCCTTCACCATTGCTATTTTTCAGTAAAAGACAGAGTCCTTCCATAACCAGAATAAAAAGTAATGGAGATAAAGGGAAACCTTGGCGCAAACCTTTGTCGCTTCTGAAAAATTATGTGGCCTCGCCATTGAGTAATACAACAAATGAAGAAGAAGTAACGCAACTAATGATCCAATTTGTCATCTGGAGCCCAAATCCCACTTTTAATAAGGTCGACCTTAAATGATCCCAATCAATCCAATCATATGCCTTTTACAAGTCCAATTTCAATACAAGTGACTTTAATTTTTTTCTCTTTATGCTATGTATACTCTCATGAGTTGTGCCAATAGCATATTGAATCCACCTTCCTTGTAAAAACCCCAACTATTCTGCAGAGAGTGACCTAGAAAGGATAGGTTTTATCTGATTTGCAATGATTTTTTATATCACTTTGTAACACAGGTTACACAATGATATTGGATGGAAATCATCAAACGTAACTGGTTTATTTTCCTTCAGTATCAGGGTCAGGAATGTCGAGTTTAGACTCCCAACAATAATTCCTTTATGTCTCGATTCCTCCACCATCTCAAGCAGATCCTCCCCTACTAAATAAAGAAAGAACGTAAAAAATTCAGTTGTCCAGCCATCACGCTCTCAACTCTTATCTTTTTTTAAATGAAATAAAACGACCTTTAATTCCTCCATAGTAACTGGATTGTAAAACAAACATGACTCATCATCATTTACCATCCGGGGAAAATGATCAATAACCTTGACTTTTTCAATAGTGTCCGGGATGATCAAAGCCTTGTAAAAAAAATTGAAATAGTATATCGCTTTCTCCTTTATCACTCCATGTTCTGTAATTGTATATCCATTTTCATCAGTGATCTCCCAAACATGTTTTTGAATCCTACTGTGACTTGCATAGTTGTGGAAAAACTTTGTATTATTATCCCCGCTTTTTATCTAGATCGCCCTGCTATGAAGTCTCCACTGTTCTTCAACTCCTCGTAAAATTTTATTCCTTTCAAGTTCCATCTGTTGGAGAGTTCCACGGGAGTTAGTTGGTCAAGACTTTATGAGTTTATGGTATAGTCAACATACCATATATAGTATCCAAAAAGGGGGATCAGATATATTATGGAATTTCTATATTATGGTTTATCAAATCATATAATATCCCATAAAAAAAGGCACGACAGTGTTTCAAAATTTGTTGGGTATTAGAGCCATATAAGTAGGTAATCAAATATTTTAATCTAATGGGGAGATACCATATATTTTATATGGTTTTCATGTGGTATATGGATATTTAACTATATATATTTAGCCCATTTAAAAGTGGATAAACCCATTTTGTAGGGATATTATAATATTTTTGGGATGAAGTATGGTTAATTAAATATTTTCATATTCCATAAAAGTTGGATCTAATACCAACTTTGCTATGGATTCTTGGTTATTCAAGCAAGGGAATTTTTCCATTGTATGGGGTATATTTTTGGAGAGAATTTCTATGTAAATGCAGAGGTATTTCCTGCGTAGAAGATTTGAGAAGTGGGTTTTACCCATAGCCTTGTTGGAGACAAAATTGTATGCGGGTTGGGAACAAAATTTAATGTCAACTACCCTACCTATGAAAAGGAACTATATGACTTAGTTCAAGTTGTAAAGAAGTGAAAGAACTATCTGATGGGAAAGGAGACCGTCATCCACATAGATCACCAACCACTACAATATTTTCTATCCCAGAGTAAGATACAACAAAACAAAAATTACAAGTGGATGGGATTTTTACAACAATTTCATCTAGTCATCAAGTATAAGAAGGGTAGCATAAACAGTTTGGAAGACATGCTTTCAAGGCCACCCACATCCAAGATTACAACTTTGGTAACTCTGATGCACATGGAGCCTTTTACCCATGATGCATACAGAGAGGCATACACATAAGATGATGACTTCAAGGAGGTGTTTCACTAGCTATAGGGACAAATTCATATAAAACAAGGTGATGACAAGGTTGACTTTCATTTCCAGAATGGGTTACTCTACAAGGTGGGAAAGCTCTATGTCCCTAAAGGTGAACAACTGCAGCTTATCAGAGAGGCTCACACCTCCAAGGTTGCAAGACATTTTGGTGTTGGGAAGATAGTTTCCAACGTATAGAGGTATGTTTATTGGCCTAGAATGAAAGAATATGTAGCACCATATATTAGAGGATGTATACTTTGTTGTAGCATCAAGCCCAGTAATAGGAAGCAAAGTATATACCATCCCTTACATGTATCCACTTGACCTTGGGAAATAATTTCCATGGATTTTTTGGGAGGCTTACAAACAACCAAGAAGGGACATTGTTATCTCTTTGTGGTAGCTGATAGGTTCAACAAGATGTGCATTCGCATGCCTTTTAAAGAGACCATTAAAGGACAAGAAGCGGAAAGCATGTTCTTTGAACAGGTCTGGGTGCACTTTGGGATACCAAAGAACATCATATCATACAAGGATATTGGTTTTATTATTACATTTGGACTGCAATGTGGGAGAAGATGGACACTAAGTTGAATATATCTACAACATTTCATCCACAAACAAATGGACAAACAAAAGTGGTCAATGGGACTTTGGTGCAGTTTTTGAGGGGTTACAATTACAAGCATTCGGAGACATAGGATGAAAATCTGATCTATATACAACACTCTTATAACATAACAGTCCACACTTCTATTGGTAAGTCACCTTTTGAAACTTGCCTTGGATATTTTCCACCTTCACCCGTGGATAGGAAAACGAGGAGGAGTGAGGGAAGACCTCACATGAGATGCATAAAGAGTAGAAAAAATTGTTGAGAAGATTAGGAAAATCCATTTGCAAGTATTGGAGATGCTAAAGAAGCCACAAGAAAAATACAAGGTCAAACATGATCAACATAGAACAAAGAACTCATTCAAAGTGGGAGACAAAATTTGGTTATAGCTGAACAAGGAAAGACTACATGGTCATGGTAAGAAGATCAAGGCTCTATGGTATGGACCTTTTGAGATAATGGAGAAGGTGGAAGATAACACCGACAGACTCAATCTACCCCCATACATGTGCATTTAATTAGTAGTGAATGTGGATAATATCAAACTCTACGAGCCTTCCATGTTGGATTGAGAGGAGGAGAAATTCATACCTTCCTTCGAGGAATTAGCACCAGATTCTCATGCAGAGTTGGAAGAGGAAACATTTTTGCAGAAGTAGTCTAGAACTACAAGACAAGGGAAACATGACCTTTGGAATATTGGGTTGAAAGGACAACTTTCAGGAAAAGCAAAGTGGTACTCCAGGGAGAAGGTAGAGGAAAATTTTCCTCACCTCATTCAGTAAAACTCTTGGGGACCAAAATTGTCCCTAAATGGGGACGTTTAATATAGATTGGATCATTATATTATTTTTCATCTATATTGATGTTTTCATAGTGGAAAAAATTGGAGGAATCGACTTGCAAGGTCATTTTAGTGTCATGTCCCAGTTTGGAAAATTGGGGTCCAAAACCTTTTGGAGACATTTTTTAGGCATTGAATGGAATTTGTTTTGGACTCTGGTTTCTATAAATTGCTCGCACACCCTTGACGGTGTTCCACACTCCAATACCTTTCCAACAATGTAAACCATGCCTCAAATGAAGCTCGTATGATAAATTTATTCCTCCCAGAAGTTAACCTACCTTATTGACCACCATAGTACGAGTGGATGCCATGTTAGCCCCCCATTACTCAATCATATGGGGCTAGCCACTTGTTTAATTTCAAGAATATTCTAGAAGGTCCAAACCTTATCACTAATTGAGGGTCGAGGAAGCCAAAACCATTCTCCTAGATGGCTATCGAGCTATGTTAAATACCAAGCCGCTATGAGGAGAAGGGGTTCTATTCTTTAGCATTGTAATTGTTCCATAGTTGAGAAGAACACCTAGGAGTAGTATTTTTAGATCATAATAGAGGAGGAGATATCTTGTAGCATCCATACATGCCACAATGTCAATGGAAACTCCACATAGGGTGTCTCTTTCTTTGTACTTGCATTTGAAGAAAAGAAAGCAAAGCGACCTCACCTTCTAGCTGAGTTTTCTTCCGTATTGGGTTTTCGAGGTCATATTTTGTGTTTATTTGTGGATGTCGTGTGACTATTTGTTTTTGTTATCTATTTTTCACATTTCATCTATTTCATACATTTTAAGAATAAAACCAATAATTAAAGAATTTGAGATCTAAAGGAAATCAACCTTCACAGTAAATATTTCAGTTTTTTGTTAGATTTGTTGTGACTAACTGTCCAGTGGAATATCCACTGTAGTTTACAAATCAATCATGTATAGATGAAATTTAACTTAACAATGTAATTTTCATTCTAATTTTTTTTAGTCGAGAAAAAAAAATATTTAGTGATTTAAAAAAAATAGTTCAATTTTATTCTTTTAATACATTTTTTTCTAATAAGTTTTCAAAAACTATTATAAATTAATATTTTTCATAATATTTTCAAAATAACAATTTTCATAATATTACAAAAACTATCCTAGATGGTGTTGAAATAATGTAACTGCAAAGAGTATTCTTATTATTGTTGTTATTTTATTCATAGGATTAATCCCCATTGTGGATTAATCATGTTGGTAATTGTATTAGGACCAAATCCCCTTTTGCGGATTGGTCAACGGACAATTGTAATAGGCAGAATAAGAAGTCGGCCCCAGCAATTATTATTGAGACCCTGAATTAAATTAAAGGTGGGTTTACCCACCCAGAGTGAGAGGTCGGCCCTGCCAGTGAAGACCCTTCACACGTGTCAGTCTTGTATATATATAGAGGCTAGCACCTCACTTTATCACACAACATACTTGCTCATTTTCTAAGAGGCAAGCTGCAACTTACCAGTGAGAGAGAGGGAGAAGAGTGGCGCATCTTTTGGAGAGGACTATCTGTATTGGTTTGAGTTATCTCTTGAACAATGTATTGGTAATTTATGATAAGGAATTTTTTGTTGGGTTTTCTTCCCCTAGAGGGTTTCCCAGGATAAATGTTGTGTCTCTTGTGAATGTGTATTTCTCGGTGATCTTGTTCTTATATTGCTCTTATCCTTGAAATGCAAAGAACTATAATCATGGCATAAAGCATTAACATGGTATCGAGGCCGCTTTGAATGGAAGCATATTTAGCAAAGAAAAACGTCAACATTGCGGTACACACGAAAATTAGGGTTTTTTCAAAGGTGAATCTTTTCAACCCTAAAACAACCTGGTTAAGCCCTCCCAAAGTCATTTTGGCACCTAGAAGCACCTTTTGATCAGTTGGATCTCTGGAAAGTGAAACCCTAGTTTCACAAAAGTACCAAAAGTACAGAAAACCGATTGCAGTACCCGACACCGGTCTAGAGGCTCATGAATCAGATTTGAAGGGGTAAAATGGGTTTCTGAGATCCAAATTTTACGAGGGCTGCCATGTAGCCAAGCGCACCTCTGGTAAAAGGTCAAAATTTGATTTTAAGCATTTTCATTTTGGTCATTTTCATAGCCTCAATTACAAGATGTCTATAAGCACAAAGATTATTGAGAAACTAGAAGGAATAGACAGCTTACGTGCACGGGGAGGTATTGCATAGGATTGAGTCTACGATCCTTGCGAGGAGGTGACCTAGCAAAATTCATCAAAGAAGTGGAGGAACCTGAAGATGTGTTAAGCTGAAAACCGAGGACTCATCGGGGCTCAAGGAATCATTGCGAGGAGATTCAATCAAAGACCACGATCCGGTATGTTAAGAGAAAAATGTAAGAAGAGGAGACGGTGACTCTCTAAGCAAACTATATGAAATATGAAGCCGAAAGATGAATCTAAGATCTCAATTGAAGAATACCAAGATCTTGAAAGGAGAAATGGATTCAGGTATTTCTCGAATCTCAGAGAGAGTAAAAACGACTAAAGAGATTTAGACACCATCAATGAAGGCAATTCATAATAGCCTCGTGGTCACACAAGACCTTGGGATGCTTTCCTTGAGGCGATATACCCGAGAAAGGCTACAATTTGAGAGCCTATGGAAGAATGCATCCAAGAAGAGACAAGGGTATGGCATTACTAGCTAAGGGATGATGATCAAGCCTATTTCTCCTTCAAAGGAGGAAGGGAAGAAACCCTACCTAAAAATGGAGACTCATAGAGAGCCTCAATCATTAAACAAATTCAGCAACCAAGAATCTCACCCAAGAAAATTTCAGAAGAAAGGGACAAGCATGAGGACAAGATCTCATCTATACAAAATGTTATCATTTGTGATAAGATGGCCTAGAACCAGGTGTCAGGTCAGGAGAGGAATAATACAAGAGGAAGCACAAAGGCAACATTCCCACATAGTCGAATATGAAGACTACTATAGAGAATTGATTGGGACCATGTCTTGATCTCTCATCTCTCGGGATCTGTGTGTCACTGGGAGGACACATATGGCTCGTGATAAGCAGTTACATCAAAACACATGAGGTGAAAATACTCTCTCTTGTATTTGAGAAAAGTTTTCTGAGAAGAAAGTGACTCTTGGAGATGGGTATCAATATCCCATCAAGGGAGTAGGAGAATCAAACTACAAGATATATTTAGAAAACTCTTGTGAGGTAGAGGAATGTACTCTTGAGGCTTAAGAGAACAACTTACTCCTCCATATTAACTTTAGGCAGAAAGGCTATAGATTTTCCTTCATAGATGGGGAAGTTATTATGTGTAGATACAAGGGAGAAACCTTAAATTGAGGAAGCAATGATCATGAATATGAAGAAGTGAAACTGTATATAAGTTGAAGGGTCACCCATAAACTACCATGACCCATACCATCAAAAACTCATCACAGGCACGGCATAGAAGTTATACACATCAACTACAAGGCACTACCATACATATGCAAAGTTGTCCACTTGTTTTGAGAACTCAAGTTGATCAAAGAGAGCATATACAATGGATGTCCCTTAAAGGGAAGTATATCAGGAACCCTTTTCCAAATAGGGACATCAAAGCAAAAGGAGTATTGGAATTCATTCATTCAGGCGATTTGTGGCCCAATGCCATCATCCTCCATTAGCGAATATGTCTTCATACTATGTATCATTTATTGATATTTATTCTTTGTAAGACCTGGATATATTTTTCGAAATCTAAAGATGAAGTATTCAATAAAATTCAAGAATTCATTGTGATGGAGAATCTACAAAAGAAAAATATAGATACTCAGTTCAGATAATGGGGGAGAATATAACTCAAAGGAGTTTGTAAATTTCTACAGAGATGTTGGGATCAGAGGGAACTGCTGCACCTATAACCCTCAACAAAAGCGGTATATTTGAAAAGGAAGAATAGAACAATTATGGAAGTTGTAGAGACCATGATTCACGATCAAGATCTTCCCTCATGTGTGCCCATAGGCCGAGGCGGCAATGATAGTTTTTTTATGTGCAGAACCGATTATCCATAGCGCACTTGGTTTCAAGACCCGAAAGAGATGTTCACTTAGGAAAGGAGCCAGAGGTAAGCCACCTAAAATATTTGGTTGTCCGGTGTTTATTCATATACCAAAGAAAAAGAAGCAAAAGGCAGACCTAGGAAAAGAAATTATTTGTGGGATCTTGTGAGATCTCCAAGACGCCGAGAATCTACATACACAGACCCGCCACATTGAGATCGGCCAGGGATGTGACCTTTGACAGAAAGAAGAAGCACCAGAAATCAAAAGAAGATGCCTTGAAGAAGTATATGAAGAGGAATTTGTAAATCCCGGAGTTACATCCATGAAATACATTTGTAGAACACAGCCAAGGAAGTGAGAACTACGATGATAGGAAGACTTCGAAGATCATCATATATGAAGTTCAGGCCTCAAATGACTGCTCCCATAAAAAGCCTTCTTGGGGAAGAGCTTATTCAAGATGGAAAGTAGTATGGTGTTCCAGAAGGGAACCACAAGATAGGTGGAGACCAAAGCCATTCTCAGTTACACGGCTTTGATGTGTAGTCTACTAGATGAAGAACCTAACACTTTGAAGAAGCCATTCAAAAGAAGGAATGGGCAGATGCCATGGCGGAAGAATACCAATCCATAATAAAGAATGATGTATGGGAAGCAGTTCCGGACCAAAAATTAAGGATGTGGTATCATCAAAATAGCTCTTCAAATAAACATCTTGATGATGGAAGTATTGAGAAATATAAAAGCAAGATTTGTGGCTGCGTATTGAGTTTTTCGGAAGGAAGGCATTGACTATGAAGAGACATTTTCTCCAATATCCAAATACGCCGATCAGAATATCATAGCTCTTGCGACTAAGATGAAATGGAAGTTACAGCAGATGGACGTAAAGACAACATTACTAAATGGTGTTGCTCGAAGAGGAGGGTGTATACTCTAGAGAAACCTTAAAGGATTTGAGGTTGAAAGCGAGTCTCATGTCTGCTTGATTGAAGAAATCCTTATGCAGTTAAACAAGCTCGAGGGCTTGGTATGGCCATACAGACGGTTTCTTGATGAGGCGCAGAAGCACCAAGAGTAAAGCGACTCAAATCTCTACTTCAAAATTATGGATAATGAACTTGATGTAATATTATTACTCTCTGTATGTGGATGACTTATTCTTAGCGGAGAAAGAAAATCTCATTGTTGAATGTAAAAGGGCATGTGAGAATTTGAAATGAAAGACCTTGGCCTAATACCTTAGGTATTGAAGTATGGTAGAGTCGAAGGATCTTCCATACGACCAAGGAAGTACGGTCGAAATCACCAAAGAGATTCGACATGCTGAAATGTAAGTCCATGAATACACCATGGAAGCAGAAGCTGAAGTTGTTGGTCGATACTTACTCAGACTTGATTGATGCCTCACTGTACAGACAAATTATTGGATCGCGATGTACTTGATGAATACCAGACCAAACATTTTTTTTTCGGTGAACACCTTGAGTCAATTTACGGTAGAGCCGGGCGTGTTCTGGTAGGCGCAAAACAGCGATGAGATATCTTAAAGGTACAACAGTTATGGTCGGTGTTGATGGAGATCGTGACTTCACATTGGCGGATGCGATGCGATTAGGCGGAGGCGTTGGCGGCGGAAAAAGCACCGGATCTTGCCCGGTTTGGGATCAACCATGATCACCGTGTATGGCGAGTAGGAAACAATCGGTATTGCTCGGCCTGTGCGGAAGCATAGTACATTACCGCATGTTACGCTGGCTGCTTGAGCCCTATATGGCTTCGAGAGTTGTTGAGCGGCCTATTTGACTTGGAGATGGGGAAGCCAGGTGATTCTGTGTGACAACCCGGTGCATAAGAAGATGTGAGAGAATCTGTATTCCTGACCCGGTCGAAGGAGAACATAGAGATCCGCTATCATTTCATCCAGAGACATAGTGCAGAGAGAGGAGCCTTAAATCTCTAGCACATTAGCATGGATGAACAAGTTCGATGTGGTGACCAAACCTCTATCTCATGTAAATTTTTGAACACTTTCGAGATAAGAATGGTATAGTTTGAAGGACCCTCCCTGAAAGGGGAAATATGTATATTCCTTGCTTCTGACCTCAGCTGTGGATGTAAAGTAAAGATGTTGTGTGTTCCCTTGCTTCTAACCTGTTGACGATAAATAAAGATGAGAGTCCTCTTGCTTTTGACCTATTTGTTATACGTAAAGCAATATGTTGTGTGTATTCCTTGCTTCTGAACTTGTTGTTAGATGTAAAGAATGACGTCGTGTGTTCCTTGTTTTTGACCCAGTTGTTAGATGTAAACAAGATGATGATGTGTTCCTTAGAACCCTGGTGTTGGGCGTGAAAGCAAGATGATTCCCTTGCTTCGTTGTTAGGCGAAAAGAAAGATGAGTGTACCTTATATTGTTGTTAGGCGTAAAGCAAAGATGTGGCCCGACCTTGAGCTACTAAGCAGTGTGACATTGAGCTAGTGTGAATGCTTGTGATGTGTCGACTAGTGTTGTGCGATGAGAATTATCATTTCTGCATTACATATTGTTGCAAATGATGATGGCATTCTTTGAGAATGATGTTGTCGATAGAAGAAAACTTCCGATGACTCGTGGTACTTTCCATTGATGTTCCAAGATGATATTATTGACTGATATTGTCCTCGATGCCAGCGATGGTCTGGAATCTCTAGCGATGTTGTTGAAGAATACCCTTCTTGTTAAGAGTGTTGAAATAATGTAGCGCAAAGTATTCTTATTATTATTGTTATTTTATTCCTTGGTAACTGCAAAGAGTATTCTTATTATTATTGTTATTTTATTCATAGGATTAATCCCCATTGTGGATTAATCATGTTGGTAATTGTATTAGGACCAAATCCCCTTTTGCAGATTGGTCAATGGACAATTGTAATAGGAAGAATAAGAAGTCGGCCCCAACAGTTATTATTGAGACCCGGAATTAAATTAAAGGTGGGTTTACCCACCCAGAGTGAGAGGTCAACCCTGCCAGTGAAGACCCTTCACACGTGCCAATCTTGTATATATAGAGAGGCTAGCGCCTCACTTTATCACACAACACACTTGCTCATTTTCTAAGAGGCAAGCTGCAACTTACCAGTGAGAGAGAGGGAGAAGAGTGGCGCATCTTTTGGAGAGGACTATCTATATTGGTTTGAGTTATCTCTTGAACATTGTATTGGCAATTTATGATAAGGAAGTTTTTGCTGGGTTTTCTTCCCCTAGAGGGTTTCCCAAGATAAATGTTGTGTCTCTTGTGAATGTGTATTTCTCAGTGATCTTGTTCTTATATTGATCTTATCTATTGAAATGCAAAGAACTATAATAATGGCATAAACATTAACAGATGGGTGGATACTCAATAAGACGGTGTGTGCAAAACCCTATAGACAACACATGGATGAGAATGGAAGAGAGGAGGGCCAAGGAGAAGTCTCATCCCCCACTCAAATTGACCATTCCCTTCCTCACCTGCTCAATTGTGACATGTAACCTCTCCTTGCAATCATGCAAAAGCACACTAGGAAAACAATAGAGGTACTAAAGCATATGGATGCAATATTCAAGCATAAAATGGGCCTTCTTTGTTCTAGCCCAAGCATGTTATGCACCATTTTTAAATTTGTGGGTACCTATCTCTACAATCACTGCTAACATTGGGAATACGACGAAGGGGGAAAAGGTTGATGATTCAGATCATGGGAATCAATTATTGTGTTCCCAAAAATGAACAAAAATATGTAGAGGACACCAAGGCTTTAAAGGAGGATCAATTGGATCACCCCCAAGCAAGGAGGGCATGAGGACAATGAAGGAAGAGGCATCCAACTACCCAACCTTCTCAAGGCACCACCTCACCCAAATGCTCAAACCAAGTTAAATGTAAGTAGGTCACCTTTGCACTTCATTGCAACAATTTCCTAGCCACATAAAGGATAAAGGATATTTTGCTTCAATATTTCCCAACCACATTTTGAAAAGGGTAGAAGAGATGGAGTTTAAATCCAAAGTAAAAATCCAAACCCAAATTGAACAGGATAATGAATTCCTCTCTATAATCCTTATCTTCGATCTCAATAATACTAGAAGTAAGCAAACTCTTTTCACCAGAACTACAACCCTCTTCTAGATAATGAAGGAACTCGCTACCTTAGCCATGTTGGGACACATGAAGGATATTACAAGCCCTTGTCCCTAGAACATTTTCTATCAGGAGGACACTAACACAAACCTCAAAAGGGACATTGTTGAAATGAAACAAGCTATCAACATGTTGCATATGACTCAAAAGGATTGTGAATGAGGAAAAAGGGAACTTAGACAAGCCCATCATTGTCAATGACTTTGAATGGCCTTCAGATACTATAACCCTACATTCTTATGTTTAATAGGATTATACCATGTATTCTCAATTAGACTTACAAACTTGCTAATGAAAAACAATGTATTATGTTTTTAGGGGATCATCTTTCACTCATATATTTAATGTTTGCATTAGATATGAGAAATACAATTCTTGTATTTTTAGTTGAGGTCAGACAACACTTATTTACTATCACTGGGAAGATTATAGCTCATAAAGAATAATTTAGACTGTAATTATTATACCCCTTCCAAGCCTAAGAAGGATCCACCTCTAAAAAGTGTGCACTCTATTTTTTCCCCAAACCTTGATAGAATTTTTGTACTACTATATTCTATATAATATAATACCCAGTTTTATTTACCATAAAATAAATATAAAATAATTAAAAGTAACATTATATTTTTTTTAAATGGTGGGTCTAGCCTTAGAGGGCTCCATCATTAGCACAAGGCAACTTGCTAAGAATTCTATCAAAATGCCCATTGATGGGAGTTGTTTATTGAGGATTTTGTTGCAAGAGAAATGCAACCCACTCACAATGGATCCCTTAATGGGTTGTTCCTCCTATTAAAAAAAAGTTTTATAAAAGTTTTTTTTTTAATGTATTCAAAAATTATTTTCTTAATTTTTTATATATTGCTTTAAAAACTATTTACGATGATGATGGTGATGATTGTTACTAAGACCAATTTTGGTATGTTGGACTTTCAAAAAAATAGTAAGGGATTAATTGGTTCGTGTTAGACACATAATCTTTGGGATTGCATCACTATAATAATACAGCCTAAGTGGGCTTAATGGTTAAGAACATGTGTTTCCTCCTAAGAGGTCACAAGTTCAAATCCAAAGGAGGGTAGGGTATGTATACCTCCGTAAAATTTACCAGTAAAATTGTTGGACAAAAGAAGTCTCGTGTGTTTTAGTCTGCTCCTTGGCACCCACTAATCCCATCATCTCTTCACCCACTAATCCCACTTTTACCCTGAAATCCTAAACCTAGTCTGGTCGAAAACATCGCATGACCTCTCTAGAAACCCTAACTCGCACCTCTAGAGTCTGTCTCCCATCAACATTTATCTCATGCTTCACCTCCCACCACTCGACTCGTGACCCCATTCACCCTCATGACTATTCCTACTTGTTTCACCTCTAATTGTTTCACCTCGAGACACACATACTCACCATGCCCTTCTTGTCGACCATTACACAATCCACGCCCCCGTCAACTCAATTGTTCTTTGCACGCTGATCGACCACTAGAGATCTCACAAAAACACAAACGAGTTCTAATCTTTTCGACCTCTAATATCTCCACTCAAATCGATGACAGCTTCCACCTACATGAAAAAAGGGGTGTTGATGGAAGGGCGGCACCATGTTTAAGAAAAAACTGTGATATAGGTTTAAGAGCTTTAATGAGGTCATGGAAGTGGTTTACATGGAAAAGTGTGTTTAAGATAAGTAATCCAATTGAACTAATTTGTCAAAATTTATGTGAGAGAATCATAGATGCATAATTCTTAAAAAAATGTGTGTATGATGCATAAAGTTTGTCGCGTTGGACGTGAAATTATTCTCTTTACTAAAAAAATATTGTGTTATTTCAAATATTTATTTATTTCTCTAGTATAGTGCAAACCTATGTAATATTATTCAAATCACTAGGTTTTGAATGTTTTTTCAGTGAAGTTGAAAGTTCATAACTAGAAGGGAGTTTGATTTGTTCGGCAACATTGTATTCATTCTACCTGTTTGAGCTTGCTAGCAGATTTCTTGCTTCCTCCTTTTCATGTACCATCTGTAATTTGTCAGTGTGAAATGAAAAAATGTGGAAAGAAGAAGTTCAAAGGTAGAGGGGTTGGCATAATTCTTGTCAAAAATCCAATCTTAACAGTACCCGTTATGAAAGGAATGGGTCACATGAAGGGATTAAATGAAAAGTTTCGTGGGAGAAGATCAAAGAAGACAAAGGTAAAATTTCAAAACCAGTGAAATGTAAATCACTTTCTCATTACATTGTTTCCCATTGCAATATAGGAGTAACTGAATGATTTTTTAACACTTCATTTTCTTCTTGGGGAGATGCATGGCGTATTGACATAGGTGCAACCTCCCGCGTGAAATTTAGAAGAGACTTCTTTGAAGACTTCGATGAAAATGTAGATGGCATGGTGTATTTTGCAGATAGATCAAGTCTCAAACCTTCTAGAATGGGTACCATCAGGATTAAGTTGTCTCGACTCCCAGATTTTCTTCTGCACAATTTACTTTATCTTCCTGAGCTACAAAGGAACTTATTGTCCCTTGTGCACATCAAACAGCAAGGCCACTATGTTCATATGGTCAGTGGAAAAGTTGAAACATGGAAGGATTCTGACAACATGGTTGTCATGATTGGAATGGAATATGGAAGAATGGTAAAGTTGAAAGGGACATATGCCCATACACAAAATGTTTCATACATCTCTCATCATGATGTGGGTATAATTCCATCTAGTCTTTTGTGGCATGCAAGATTTGGCCATATTAATTATGACAGTCTTCATTTGTTGAAAAATAATGGTGTTTTTTGTTTTCCTACTATTCCTAGGAAGTTGAAGCAATGTGATGTTTGTATCCTTGGAAAACGCAACAAATAACCCTTTCATGATTTTACTTCCAAATCATGTAAAAAACTTGAACTGATTCATTCTGATTTGTGTGGCCCTATGATTTTTCCTTCTGCAAATGGAAACAAATATATCATGACTTTTGTTGATGATTACACCAGGATGTGTTGGGTGTGCTTGTTGAAAGATAAATCATAAGTTTTTGAAACTCTTAAAAATTTTCATGTATGGATTCAAAATGAAGCTCAATCTCGTATTGGCTCTCTTCGCAATGATAATGGAAGAGAATATACATTAAATAAATTTGAAAACTACCTTCGCCATCGTGGGATCAAACATCAAACCATGGTTCCATGCAATCCCCAAAAGAGCGATGTGGTTGAACGAATGAAAAGGACACTGGTAAATATGGTTTGTTCCATGATGTTTTTCAAGAATGTTAAATTGACGTTTTGGGCTGATGCAATTTTATGTGTAATTTATGTGAAAAATAGTTGCCCATCTCATGCTCTTAAAAAAAAGACTCCTTATGAAATGTGGTATGTCTACATTCCTTCAGTGAGGCATCTCAAGGTCTTTGGTTCCACCTTCTATGCCTTGATTCCTAAAGAGAAAACAAGCAAGCTTGATGCAAGGAGTCAGAAGTGCATCTTCTTGAGGTACTCAAATACCACCAAGGGATATCGTCTTTAGGATGAGACAAATAATAAATTCATCATTTCCAGAGATGTAATCTTTCTTGAATCATCCAATAAAGACGAAACTGACAACCAAATCAAAGATCAACACACCAATGTTTTGACGTGGTAAAACCCCTACAAAGAAACATCCACAACCCCAACCAATGTGACCACTTGGAGAAATTTATTAATTCAAAAGAAAAATATTACAGAGAGATTTACAAGATAGTTTCTCACAATCAATCATCGACAAATGACCCATCGTGCTCTTTAAATAAATATCATGGACCAATCGGGTTTTAAGCCATGGATCACTGTAGTTTTTAAGATAGAGGATAATATGAACTGTCAGATCACTCTATGTCGGGAACATATCATGACCATCGGATTTCCTAACTACAAATGCATACTAAAGAAATACACTAAAAAACACACTTTTACCTAACGACACATTAGACCAATTTGATCTTAACTAACTCATAAGTGTCTAAATATCCTAACACCCCCCCTAAGAACAACTTGGGATAGGATTGAAGGATTTACAAAGGAGACGTAATAAGAGAAGGAAGGAAGCATTAGAGCTTATTCCCCCCTTAATGACAACATCTTAAACTCCTAAAATAGATCGAAGTTTGGAAAACTTCGCTTATGTAAGAGACTTTGTGAAAATGTCTACAACTTGATCTTTTGTAGGGAAAAAAAGCACTTCAATAACTCAATCATGAATGAGCTTTCAGATGAAATGCATGTGTAGCTCGATGTGTTTATTGTGCTAATGTTGAACCAGGTCTTTGGCAAGCTTGATGGCACTTTGATTGTCGCATTAGAGGATGGTTGTATGTTGCTGCAAGAATCCAAACTCTTAAAGGATCTGTCGAAGCCACAAGGCATATTAACTTGTGTTAACCACTACTCAGTACTTTGCTTCTGTTAAAGAAAGTGCAATATCCTATTGTTTCTTACAGGCCCAAATGACAAGTCATGAACCAAGGCTAAAAACATAACCTGCAATAGAATTTTGATCATCAAGGTCACCGACCCAATCTAAATCAGTGAAACCAACCAATAAAGGAGTCTCCCCTAAGTTGTAATGTATCCATAACTGAACTATACCCCAGACATACCAAATTATCCTTTTAGTTGATTTCCAATGGATTTCATGGGTTGTTTGCATATACCAAGAAACAATACCAACAACAAAGGAAAGATCAAGACGAGTATGAATCATGTATAAGAGGCTACCAACTAATTGATGGTACAAAGTGACATCAACTTCAAGAGAAGTAGAAGTGGCAACAAGTTTGACTTCAGAATGGAAGAGAGAAGGGGTTGGTTTTGAATATTCCATGTGAAAGCGATGAAGAAGGTCACAAGCATACTTATATTGGGAAAGAAAAATTCCTTCCTTGGTTTGCAAAATTTGGAGGCCAAGGAAATAGTGCAAATAGCTTAAGTCGGTCATTTCAAATTTCTTCTTAAGGTTGGATTTCACATGGTTTAAAAGTTTAGGGTCACTAATAGTGAGGATAATATCATCAACATAAAGAACAAAGATTATGAGATGGCTTCCTACTTTCTTGGTATAGATATTAGGATCATAATGGCATCTAGAAAAGCCAGTGTCAAGAAGAAAGTTGTCCATTTTGGCATACCAAGCTTGGGGAGGTTGCATTAGACCATAAAGAGATTTATTAAGGCAACAAACAAGGCTAGAGTCATTCTGGACATAGCCAAGAGGTTGTTCCATGTATATTTATTCTAGCCAGGAGGTTCTTCCATGTAGATTTCTTTTAGAGGTTGTTCCATGTAGGAAAAGGTTTCAATCTAGTCAATTCCTTCAACTTGGGAAAATCCGTTGGCAACTAACTGAGCCTTGTTTCTTTCAACAATTCTATCTGATGCATACTTAGTTCTCTAAACCCATTTACATCGGACAAGTTTTCTTCCTTCCGGAAGAGGTACAAGATCCCAAGTATCATCGCCATTAGAGAGTGATACTCTTCATTCATTGTTGTATCCCAATCTAGATGACTTGAAGATTCTGCAAATGTCTCTACATCATGAGTCTATGAAACTTTAACCAAAAGAGAAGAGGCTTGCTAAAACTGTGAACGTGTCCAACATTGATCTGAAGGATCATTGGCAAGATCACTAGTGGTTTCTCGTGTTGAACAAACCCATATAGTAAGTGATGGTGTTGGTGCAAGTTCAAGTTCAATGAACTCATTTGAAGTAAGGTAATCAAGTCGAGGTGTATTTTCATCCTCACTATCATCATCTAAAGAAGAACAAACCAGAATAAGAACAAAAGAAGGCACAAACATCGAACATGGATCGCAGATCGAAGAAGCCACAAACGTCGAATTAGGCTCACAGGGCAAGAGATTTTCATCAAATTTAACATCTCTTCTAAGAATAATTTCATTACAATGTGGTTGAAGAAGTCTGCAACCTTTGACATCTTCAGAATAACCAACAAATATACATTTCCCACTTTTAGGTTGTGATGCTTTCCTTTCCTCATCAGGAATGTGAGCCCATGCTACACTTCCAAATACACGGAAGTGACTTACATCTGAATTAAGTTTATTCCATGTTTCTTCCGGTGTTATATTTTTAAGAGCCTTTATGGGAGTGTGATTTACTATGTGATTTGCACAGTTAATGGATTATGTCAAATACTTTAGACTTAATCCCTTAGATTGGATCATACCATTAGCCATTTCTTTTGCTTATGGTTCTTTCTCTTAGCAACACCATTTTGTTGTGGTGTAACAATGTATTGCATTTGAATGCCATGTGTAGTGCAATAACTTGTAAATTGATTGTTCACATATTCACCTCCTTTATTTTTTCTTAACCTTTGAAGTTGTTGTTCAGATTGTTTTTTTACAAGGACTTTGTACACCAAGAACTCGTCAGAAACTTCGTTCTTAAGTTTTAAGAAGAAAAAACAAGTGCGTCTAGAAATTTATCAATGATAGTTAAGAAATACTTGCACCCAAAAAAGGAGAAGAAAGTGAACCACACAAGTCACTATGAACAAGTTGCAAAGAGGTCGAGGCGTGCCAAGAGGCATGTTTGTCAAAATTGTACCGATAATGTTTGTCGAGAACACAACTGGCACAAACACCATCTCTTCAATAAACAAGAGGAAGGCCAGTCACCATATGTTGATTACATAGTTGTTGCAATGAACGATAGTTTAGATGACCAAACCGTTCATGCCAAAGTTTGTTCAAGCCATTACTATGAGAAACAAGAACTAATGGAAAAGATGATGACCCAAAGTTGTCAAACTTGTACAACTTGGTAGTATCATCAGCAATTTTAGTTGCAAGAACATGCTTAAGATATTTCAGATCCCTGATTACAACTTGGTGAGGTGAAAACTCTACATATTTACCTTCACCTGAATGAGTAACTTGATATGTTGATAGAAGGTTGCAGGAAAGACTTGGAACACATAATACATCATTGAAATGACCATTAGCTACCTGAATTGTTCCAGACCCTACAACACTAAGATATCTATCATCACCAACAGATATTTTTTTGGTGTTACATTCATTAAGAGAATAAAATATGGTTGTATCCTTAGACATGTGATAAGATGCTCCAAAATCAATAAGCCACTCATCAGAAGAAGAAGAAGAAGTTGTGTTGAAGGAGTAACCGGAAGCAGAAAGTGCATTTCCATGAGAAGAAGAAGAAGAATCAATATTGATGTTGTGTTTCTTTATCGTTGCTTCTAAAGATGTCATCTTCTTAAAACATTTGAACTCATCATGACCATCTTTCCCACAAAATTTGCAATGTCTTTCAATCTTCTTACTTTTAGATTTTTCTCCTTTGTCACCATTAGGAGCGGAAGCTAGCTGAGAGGTTTTGGGACCCTTATTTTTCTTTTTGTTGGGGTGAGGATGCTTCTTCTTGGGATTCTTGGTTTTATCTTTTTGTTGGAATACTAAGACTTTGTTGGAGGTAACTACAGTGCTAATAAATCCAAGTTGTAGAATCTTATCTTGCTCTGGAATTAGAACATCACAAAAGGACTCAAGAGAGGGTTTTTTTATCAGTATCCCCTAGATATTCTCTAGTGGCATAAAAGGTAAATAAAAACATAGAATATGCACTACCAAGTTTAGAAAGAATGACATATATGCATCGATCTCCTGGGAAATCTATTTTGCATTATATACATAAAAGTCTAAGTGTTTTGAACTCAGATAAGTAATCTTCAATGCAAGGAAAATCATTTGGACTTAAAGTCAGTAATTGATTCTGCAATAGGCAGGCTCGAATAATATTGTGTTTACTAAACACAATTTCGATCTTTTCCCAAGCATTATCAGGGTCATTAATTCTTTGAAGGTGAAACCTTAAATCATGAGAGATGGACATTTTGATCAGTCCACGTGTTTCATCATTCTTATTGTCCCATTTCAATTTATTTTCATCATCAGTGGGTTCCAGTTATTTCTCCATGGTAATCTGGTACAATCCTTTATTTCTCAATACATCCTCCATATGGGATTTCCATGAGAAGTAGTTGGTACTGGTAGGCAAAATATCACTGGGAGATGCCATATTAAAATATGCAGAAAAATATGAAATTGATGGCCTAGATGGAAAGATCTCAAAAAAATAAGTTATTTAAAAAAAAAACGGCATTGAAAACAGACTTTGGATGTGAAAGTTATTCCCTTTTGAAACAAGGTATAAACAATAACCAAATAGCCATGTGGAAAGTAGAAGTTGTTCCACATGGTGATGTTTCTCCTAATTGTGCCTATAAACTCACTTTTAAATAAGTTACTTATGAAGTGACCCACTTTTATAAAATAAGTGGGAATCACTTTTACAATGAAATTGCTTTGTAAATGAAAGTTGCATGCAAAATAACTTAAACTAAAATAATAAAGATATTTAATAGTGATGCACTTTACAATGAATGCATGAACTTTTTCAAAAAATGTGACAAAAGAGAAACTTGAACTCAAGATGCCTTACTCAGTAAAGTAACTTGTAACCAAGTGAGATAGTACAAACATATTATATTGTTTAGAAGGAGGATTGTGGGTATTGTTGTTATTGTTGTTGAAGACAGCCTTGGAGAGCATGCTAAAAAAACACTTTTTTCACATAATAATTTTGTTTTGCTTCTCGATGACAACCAGGGTTAGATCTCGGTTAGTTTACCCAGAAAATGTAAGTTTCCTTCTATTTCTGATTTACCGAGATCGCACAAAGCGCACAACAAAGAGCATACGTAAACCGAAAAACCATTTCCGATATGTTTCTGATTTTCCGAGATCACACGGGGCACAAGGAAAGAGAAAACCCAGATAAAAAAGAGTAGCAACCCGGATA
>SNQJ01S0001742.1:265630-285184 GCA_010110895.2 Picea sitchensis
AAATCGAAATAAAACTTAAATATTAACTCTGCAAAAATTTAAAAGGGCGTATTCGGGATTTATACCTCTGGATCTGACTGAAAGAGTCATATCTTGGGCAAATGAAAACCTTTTCGATTGAAAAAAAAAATTGTTTCTAACTTAAACAAGTGCACCATATGCAATGGAACAGTCCTCTCAACCAAAAAATGTACAGAAATGTCAGAAACCATAGATGAGGCAACACAACTTCACGATCTCGATCTATAACAGGAGCAGGTCTTCAAATGTGCTTTGATACCATGTTCGACAACACATGTATTCCAACAAAGGAAGAACACCTTCAGTAACCACTCGCACAACCAGATCAAAGATCAACACACTGATGTTTTGACATGGTGAAACCCCTATAGGGAAACATCCACTCCCCCAACCAACGCGGTCACTTGAAGCAATTTATTAATGCAAAAGAAAATATTACAGAGAGATTTACAAGAGAGTTTCTCACAATTTATCATCGGCAAATGACCCTCCATGCTCTTTAAATAGATATCATGGACCAATCAGGTGTTAAGCCACGGATCATTGCATTCGTTAAGATCGAGGAGAATATTAACCACCGTATCACTCTATGTCATGAACATATCATGACCGTCAAATTTCCTAACTAAAAATGCATACTAAAGAAACACACTTTTACCTAATGACACATTATACCAAGTTGATCTTAACTAACTCCTAAGTGTTTAATTATCCTAACAGCTTGATCATCTAGACATATCGTGAATTTGATGATGAAATTCTACATCTTGAAGGGGGAATCCCTATCTTGGGTCAATCTTTGAAATCTCCTTTTCTAGGACCATCTTACCCACATGAAGAATTTCTCGCCACTCATCAGACCCTGAAGTTCATTTGGATGATGTGATTGAGAGGATTAAAAATTTGAGGCTTGATGAGAACTCAACACCAACTTAGTCAATTGAACAACTTGGACCGTCTCAAAAAGGTCCACCAAAATGGCTCAAAAAAACACTTGAGAGTTTTCATCCTGATGACGTCGGAAAGATAGGAACCAGAATGTCCTCAAGACAAGATGGAGGCAATGTAGATAATTCAAACTCAGGTGATGTAGATGAAATGTATGTTTCATATGAATGTGAGTTGAGGTTATATACTACCTTTGAACCGACTTCCATAAATGAAGCTACTTCTCATGATGAAAGGAAAGAATCCATGCAAAAGGAATATGATTCTCTCATCAAGAATGGGACATGGAAGTTGGTGGATCCTCCATTTGGAACCAAATCAATCGAATCCAAGTGGGTATTCAAGAACAAGTATAGATCAAATGGTTCACTTGAAAAGCACAAAGCAAGGCTCGTGGCAAAAGGATTTTCACAAAAAGAAGGTGTTGATTATGAGGAGACATTTTCCCCCACGACAAAATGGGCTACCATCCGTACTCTATTTTCCATAGCAACACAAAATGGATGGAAAAATTATCAAATTGATGTGAAGACTGCTTTCTTGAATGGAGACTTGAAAGATAATGTTTTCATGTCTCAACGGGAAGGATTTGTTGTGAAGGGACAAGAACATAAGGTATGCAAGCTCCTCAAATCCTTATATGGCTTGAAACAAGCACTACGAGCATGGTATGAAAAGTTAACTAAGCATCTTCTGAAATTGAATTTCAAGCATTTTAATATCGACGATGCAACTTTGTTTGATAACAAGGAACAAGGAAAGATACATTGCATCCATAAAGATCAAAGAGTTGAAGAAAGGCTACAAGATGACATATTTGAGACATATTCACTACTATTTGGGCATTGAGGTGATTCAAAATCCAAGGTACATATTCATCTCCTAGAAGAAGTACATTGGAGAATTGTTGAACAAGTTTGGCATGGTTGAGTGCAATCTTGTTTCTACTCCAATGGAACACAATTTGAAACTCACATCAAAAGAAGGGAATGAATTTGAGGATGCAACCAAGTATAGACAACTTGGGGAAAATTTTATCTATCTTACTACCACCAGACCAAACATTTCATTTGTTGTTGGGATTCTTTCCAGGTTTATGAAAAATCCTTGTGAAGGACATTGGTCTACTACAAAAAGAGTTCTAAAATACTTGAAAGGAACTCAAGGTTTTGGACTCGGATGCTCTAAATTGGATGACTTCAACCTGATCGAATATTCTAATTCATACTTTGTTGGGGATAAGGAAAATGGAGTATCAACTTCAGGCTATCTCATGAGTGTTGGATCAGTAGTCGTCTCTTCCAGATCACGTAAACAATCAGTTCCAACAGATTCCACAACAGAGGCAGAATATGTGGCAGTTGCAAGTGACGAAGGAGATTGTGCGGCTCAAGAAAATACTTGAATATTTGTAGGAGAAACAAGTGAATTCTACTCATCTTCAAATTGACAATATTTATGCAATCAAGTTGACCAAGAATCTATGATTCCATGATCAAACTAAGCACATCAATAGAAAATATCACCTAATTTGATATCATGTAGAGGTCAAAACTATTCACTTGAGAAATTATTCCACAAATGAGTAAATTGTGGACATATTCACCAAAGCGCTTGAAAGAGAATTTTGAAAAATTTAGAATAATGCTTGGACTCACACACACCCCTTCAAATTAAGGGGGGGAATGTTAGACATGTAATCATTGGGATTGTGTTACTGTAATAATATTGTAAATATGAAGAGTCGTAGGTGATAGAAGATCCATTTGTTTGAGAAGACAAATGGTCACTTAGATTGTATTTATGCACTTCTTATATCAATGCACAATACACATCATTGTGGAGTTACATTTTCTACCTAATTCCTGGCCTAACAATTTTCTTTAAAATTTTATTTTTATGCTTGAAAATATTGGAGGCAAGCTTTCCTAAATCTACATAATTATGTTGAGTTAATAGGCTAAGAAGATCGATATTGTTACAAATATTTTGAAATTGAAATTTGATGTGGCATATATAGGGAAATCTAAGAGAAAGAAATTGTCCTCATTGTTTGTGTCAAAAATATGACAAATTCTTTAAACCGTGATGTTTTAGGGATTATCCAACATCTTGTTTCACTATAGAGCTCATGAAAGTCCATTTTTATCTTAGCAATGTTGATTTTCTTCTTTGATCTAGCTATAACAGAAAGATACTTCTGATATTATAAATTGGAGTTAATGACCTCTTTATGATATCTTGATTTTATATTATCCTTTATTTCTTGATCACACCACAATTTCTCCTTAAGTTTATATGTGATAATGTTTTTAATGGTATCAATATTGTGCACAATAACCTACTTCTCTATTTTCCAATGATTTAACCAAGACTTGACATCTTTATGCCAACCCCTCTTAAGTTATAGGTAACTTTGAATTGGTTTTGAAGGAATATTGGAAGCCTCTTAGCTTTCATGTTAGTTGATTTGTGCGTGTACATTAGATACCTAGTCATAGCGATATTCTCGATGGGGAAAGGCAAACTTCTATGAGGAGGATAGGATAGGGCGTATTGCTTTTAATTTTAAGATTATAAATTATAAAATGATTTTGGATATGCTTGATTTTCCTCCATGATTCTCTAGAGACATTACAACCCAAAACTTCTCATCCTTATAAAATAACATGAACGACAAGAGTCTCATTGAGGAGTTTTTTTTCCCACAACCAAAAGAATGTTATTTTACAGTTATTTCAAGGCTGGAATAGGGTTCTCATTAATCATTTTCTCAATGCTATAGTTCCAATTAAGCTTATGATGAAGGTTGACTCTGACATATTTGTATGAAGTAACTTCCTCTAAGTTGTTATTTCCATACACAAAATTAACGTAAGTGATATTTTAGGATTTGGTTATCATAACCTTCACTTTGTCAGTGTTCACTAACATACCTCTTCTACGACACAAATCCTTGAGAACTCTTGGTTGCTTAATAATATCACGAGGACATGTTTCCATAAGAACAATATCATCAATGTAAAGAAGGATGATCATTATTCCAATGAAAGTAGTGTCAACAGAACCTGTGTCTTCCAAGCATGTGTCTAACTTGTCAATGTAAATGCCAAAAAATATAGGGGACAAGGGATAATGTTGCTTAAATCCTATATCATCAACATAAATAAGAATGATGGTGATTATCCTAGCTAAAGTAGTGTCAACATAACTTGGTTTCTCCGAACATGCTTCTAACTTGTCAATGTAAATGCCAAAAACGATATGGGACAAGTAAAAACCTTGCTTAAATCCTATATTACAATTAATTTCTTCCAACCAACCCTCAATATCCCTGACATAGTCATAACATTCATATACAACCTTAATGCAACAGTGCTCAATTCAAAAAAACCTTTCAATCTTCTGATCCATTCCAAAGGTTCTTTCTAAACATTGTGTCAAAATAAATTCTAGAGTTGACAAAGTGACATGAGATTATATTTATTATTGTGACATATTTTAAATACCATACATATTTTTTAAGATTTTGTCAATAGTATCAATAAACAAAATATTACATTTTTATATCAATAAAAATTTACATAAAATGACTATTAAAAAAACAACATTTTAACAATACCTTTTATAAAATAAGATATTATAATATTTTCTAAAACCCCTTCTGAACATGAAGTTAAATTGTGTTTAGATCTCTATATTTGGCTTCATGTGTGGGGCCAATGCAAGTTGCTACTTGATAGCACATGACCCATTTGTTATAGCCTCAACGATGACAATATGGGATATTGGTTATCTTCCAAATAGAGAGGCACTAAAACTTCCCTTTTGATCCTAAGTATGACCTTAAACTACGTTTGATTGGCTAAGAGTTCATTTTATTTAAACATAGGAAAACAAGTTAATAAGCCAAGACCTAAAGGCAATTGGCAAGAGTGGAAGTCTACCCCTTGTAGATCACCAACAAGTTATTTCAAGTGACCAGATTTTACCTACACGCAATATCTTAACCATGAGTGCTATAAAAATTTCCCTTCAAAATAATAATAATAACAATATTTTAAAAAACATTGTATCAGTAATAAAAAAAACATAATTTAATGATAATTTTTCAAAATATATATTTACTTTAATATTCTAAAAATAATTCCCTTGATGTAAATGATTATAATGATATAATTATATTTAAAAAATTCATTTCTAGACCCTTATTAGATAAGGTTGTATCTAGTTTTAAAAAAATATTAAAACAATAAATATTTTAGAAATAAAAAAAATTCCTATTAAACAATTATATATATATATAATTTTAATTATTTAAAAAATGCATAATATTCTTAAAATCATTTCATTGATATTTATAGTTATAGCTTGAGTAAGAAAATGTGTTTCCTCCTAAGAGGTCACAAATTCAAATCCAGAGGGGAGTAGGGTATGTATAACTCCATAGACTTTGTGATTTGGGAATATTGCTTTTTTTTCCAGGCTACAAAGTTCAAAAAAAACTTCCAATGCCCCTGATTTTGAGGATGGTATCTAGATATACAACAAGTAGAAAGAATAATAAATTCCTCCCAACGATCCAAACTAAACCCACTTAACATTTTTTTTTAAATATTGTTAGCATACAAATATGCTCTACTAACAAATAAACTATTGTTTTTTAATTTTCTTACAAAATATTTAAAAAACCTAGAAACAAAAATCCGCAAAGTTGTTGTGTATTACACAAAAAAATTAGGAAAAGAATTAAAAAAAATATATACATATATATATATATATATATATATATATATTTATTTATTTTACTTTAAACTTGTATATGAATCTGGTTTGGACATAGTTAGTAGCTCTAGATAGAGTTAGAGATTGGTGTTCATACTTCAAAAAGCACACCACATCGTGAATAAGGCATCAACTTATTCAAAGCGATTTACGTATACCATTGATATATGTGTATGGTAAAGCATTATCCTTAAAAATAAGATTCAAATAAAGGATTGTTTGGTATTTGTATAGTAGATCATTGTCCCTAAAAATAAGATTAAACAAAGGATTGCTTGGTGTTTGTATAGTAGACCATTATTTCTAAAAATAAGATTCAAGGATTGCTTGGTATTTGTATAGTAGACCATTATTCCTTAAAAATAAGATTCCTTAGGATTCAAACAAAGGATTGCTTGGTATTTGTGTAGTTGCTTGGTATTTGTGTAGTAGACCATTATCCTTGAAAATAAGATTCAAACAAAGGATTTCTTGGTATTTGTATAGTGGACAATTATCTCTAAAAATAAGATTCAAACAAAGGAATGGTTGGTATTTGTATAGTTGACGATTATTCTTAGAAATAAAATTCAAACAATAGACACAATAATGTTTGACTATTTCTAAAATATCGTCAAATAGAATGGACCTCAAAACATGCATCTAACAATTTTGTCGACTTCTCCATTAGATCATCAAAGTTGTGCAATTTTGATATCCTAAATTGTATAAAAAGCCTATACATATCCCAATGTAAGGTGGGATTGGCAGGATTAAGAGCTATTATAATTATAAAAAACAAAGGGTTAAAAAAAAAAAAAATTGAACAGGAAAAATTGATCCCTGGTTGGTTGGCTACAACCTCTACTACCAGTTAGGTTGCTATTCTTAAGGAAAGGAATTAAAAAAAATATATATATATATATATATATATTTATTTATTTATTTTACTTTAAACTTGTATATGAATCTGGTTTGGACATAGTTAGTAGCTACAACCTCTACTACCAGTTAGGTTGCTATTCTTACGAATACTGGCCTCTTAGGCTTGGGGTTACTAGGTCTCCCATCTCGACAGTGTTGGGTTATGGCTAAACTGATCTTGGTTGGTTGGCTACAACCCGTACTGCAAGTTAGGTGGTTGCTCTTAGGGCCACTGGCCCCTTAGGCTTGGGGTTACTAGGTCTCCTATCTTGGCATTGTTAGGTTATCAAAGATTGCCCAGATGCAGAAGGGTGAAACGTTGTTGGGGATGGTTGCACTCAGGTGAGTCGGGTATGCAATGAGTTGCAAGTTTCAAACCTAGTCAGAACCTCTAGTTACTAGCTAATATCCATGGGGTGAGATGCCTTGTTATATAGTCGGGTATGCAATGAGTTGCAAGTTTCAAACCTAGTCAGAACCTCTAGTTACTAGCTAATATCCATGGGGTGAGATGCCTTGTTATATATATATAAGGGTGTTGTCTAACTGTTCTACATTTTGGCCTTTTTCGCCGGAATCCGATGACATGAATATATGTGAAATCACAATTTTTTGTTGTTTAAATTGCATTTTAGAATGTAGAAATGGATTCAGCGCGCTGAAAAACCCCAAGAGCACTTGGATTAAACAAAATTAACCACTCAAATCTGTAGATCCAACAATTTATCACCGGATTTTGGAAATGTTATCCCCTAGCCTAGGGATAACTAAGGAGATTATGTCTTGAGGCCCACAGGTCCTAGACATGGAGTACCGAGACCTAGATCGACTTGAGCATGGCCCTGGAGGGCCCATCCTTTTCTTCTTCAACGCCTCCACTTTGTCAATGGCAATAGCAGCATCCATCACATCGGCATGTTCCTGCAGCAGAAATGGGTCTTGCTCCATGAGGTAATGAGTTCGGGTATCATGGTATTTGTCACTCTGATTCTCAAAAAAATTGAATATGTGCATTTAATTCCTTTTGCTTCTAACGTGTGCTTGGACCTTATGCCTTTCCACTTGACCACACCTGGGGGGAATGACAGGATGCCCTAGTAAGTTGGTTCCCATAGGGTTTGAGTTGCATCTGGGGGGATTCATGAAAGGTCATCGTTCGTTCCCACCATACTTACCACTTTTCATCTTTTTTTCGCTCATTCATCCCATTACACTGGTCTGGGCATTGGGTTGGCCAAATATCTAAGGTTTGTACCTTACCTTGTGGAAAGAAGGCGCTAAAGGACTAGAGGGTAAAAGTAGCTGGAAAAAAGATAAAACCCAAAAGAATGAAACCTTGAGATGTTTCACCCAGGGATCCCTGAGAAAGCAATAAAAAGCTTCTTAGCAAGAAACAGAGGGACCCATAAAAAATAATAAATCAAGACCTAGTTGGAGAATAGGGGGTCTCACCACAATCCAACCTATTAGGTCCATGGGCATGTAGCAGTATGACACTACCAACAGCTAGTCACCATGCCAGGGTAGTGGCCCTTGGTGGCATAGCCAAGAGAAAGGGGGTCTCATCACGAGCCAACCTTCTCATTTCCGTGAAATGCTTGTGGGTAACATTGCCACCACTAGTCACCACGCTAGGGCAGTGTCCACTAATTAGTCTCTTAAAAGGAAAAGAAATAAAGAATAAAAGACAAAAGGCATGAATGGGCTTAGAAACATTTGCATCCATGACAACGTACAACTCAGCCTCTTCAGAGGCACCCACAAGTAAGCCATGCATTTCCCTGCTATCACTGCACCCATTTCCCAGACATGCCCTGCCACATCATCCACTAGCAGGGCCTAGATCTGACTTCACACGGGAACATCCCACATCCAATGAGAAATTAGCCCAATAGGACGTCCTAGCATCCCCTCCAAACTTGGCATGTAGAATAGCATAACGTCTTTGAGCACTTGTCTGGGTAAAAGGGGTTTCATGTACATGTTTAAATAACTTGACGATTAGATGTGATTGACATTTCTATGATCCATGTGACTTATGAGCCCATGGAGGGCGTATTTGTTAATGTTGCAGGGCCACACCCAATGGACAGGTACATATGAGGAGATGATTAGTTCGGACCTCCACAGGGATAAAATCCCGCCAGATGGGTGTTGAGACCCCAGCCAGGGGCAAAGATAGATCAGGGGATTGCACCAGAGAGAGAGGAGGTTGTTTCACTAGGGACAGCCTGGCAAGCCTGGACTCAAGGGGGTTGTGCCTTTTTCGCCATGATGTAGGCATTGGAAGGCCCATGACGTCACCCGGGTCACCCATGACGTCACCCAACATTTTGGATGTTTTGGAGGCAGTTGTGTGCCAAGTGGCACGTGTGGCAGGATCCTGAGGCCCAAGGAGGCCTAATGTTTTGCTCCAGGAGGCCAACGTTGCCCAAAAAGGGCCCAACATCACCCTAAAATGGCATGACGTCACCTTTACAGCTTATTTTAGGGTTTAATTATGACATTTAATGTAAAAACTGGATATTATGTGTAACAGACCATGTCAGTCTTTTTTCACCTAATTCTGGTCATTAGTATTGTATAAATAAGGGTTTAAACCCTTGTATTATTCATCATTTTTCACTCACACTTGTGAGGACTGAAATTTGCGTCCACCTTAGGGTTTCTTGGCTAAAATTTTAGGCGCACCTATTGAGGAAGGCTAAATTTGGATTATTTTGGCAAGTTTCTTGGTGGATGTGATCAACTAGGGTTCTTCTTGATGAATTCTTGATGTATGTAAGTGATATTTCTGCAATTCTTCTTAATTGAATGGTTATAGTTTTATTTATCTTGCATTTACATTCAAGATTATGAAATTGCTTGATTAAACCCTAGGAAGACTAGCACATGTTATTGTCCTAGCTTCAAAAGCCTTCACCTACTAGATCCTTTCAAAAGGCCATTTTTCTTGAAGCATGTGCTAAGGCCTTGCCATTGCAACACCTTAGTATCCATTGCTTCATCTTAGTCGATTTTGCTTCATCATTGAGTTAAGGAGGGAGGAAATTCTACTAAGGCCTAGTGTTACCTACGCCTTAGTAGCTAATTTCCCCTAGGATTTGATAATTGGAGTCTTGGGTTACCAACACTCCAATCTATCAATCTCTCTTGTCCTGGACTCTCCTACTATCATTTTCTACAACATTTGTTGCCACGTCATTGACTCCATTTGCCCTAAAGCACTAGTCCAAGCCCTCTTTTGAGTAATTGATCAAAACAACCATCAAAACCTATTCTTTGAGCATCCTATTAACCTTTTCTAACCCTATAATAGCCTAACCTACTAACAATATTGTTGTTTTTACTAAAGTAAGCTACATCCATTAATTGCAGCATCAAAAGCTTCTAAAAGCAATTGAAAGGGTTGATTTACACATTGTCTTGTTTGCTTCTAATGAATGCTAGTATTATGATTTCAATGGTAATGATTCTTAGTCATTTTGAAGCTATTGCAAGGCATTTAATGTGAAGTATTGCTTTATAAATATTGTTGTTATAATTTTTTGTTTACTTCATTATTATCAGCCAATTGCTTTTATTGAAAAAATCTATGGTTTTATGAAGTGTTAACCAACAAGTGTACTTGCAAATATATATAGTTTCTTGTTGCTTTGTTCCGGGCAGGTACACTGACATATTATCTTTTCATTGGCTATAAAACCGGACTTTTTGATCGGTGGTGACTTGTGAGAGGGGATCTTTATCTAGCCACTTTGACTTTGCCTTCTCAAACCCCCAGGTCACCGGGGACGTCTCCCCTGGGCCTACCACCCTAAATAGAAAGAGACAACCTATTGAGGTGGCAGTGATAAGATAGTCTCCAATTACGCCAATTTGCTCTCCTTTAACCTCTTCTTCTATCAAAGTACAAATTGCACGATAATAGGGCAAATATGACCGAAAAATATCACCGAAAAAGAGCCAAAACATAGAATGTTTAGACTACGACTATATATAAGTAGCAAACATGGGCTTTGGCTTGTAGGTGGATTGGCAAAGCCACCCTCCTCTGGTCCTTTGGACTCCAAGAGGTCTCAGGTTCAATTCCTAATGTTTGGCTAATTGGTACACGCTGGCTGGGAGTTTTTTCAGCAAGATGGTTGATCCCGACCGCTACAGGAGGACCCTCGATCCGCTAAATGGTATGCCCCCCAAGTAGCAGCCGACGGGTTATTTATGTTTGCCCAAAGAATATAAACCAAAACAATTGTGGAGGTTGAACCTCTGCCCCGAAAATAAAAAATAAAAAATAAAATAACAAACCCATTAACATGAGCTCGGAATGCATGAATAACCCCAAGTACTACGAAATTAATAGCAAAGACATTTTAAAATGTCAAGGATAACCATCATAATAATAATCATGGGGTAGAAGTAAGAAAAACAAGGCAACGTCTCAACTAATGCTCCGTCTCTAAAATTGAAGCCCTAAATGGCATAGCAATCACATAGCATGAAGGAAAAATCCACTAAGACTTTATATGAATGAATCCCACACCTTGTCAATGGACCCTAGACCATATGCCACACCTTATGAGTCATCCATGAACGTCATATGGAATGTTTAACACCTAACACTAACCTGCACAGTAGCTGGCAAACCCATATGACTACTAGCTCCACGAAACTAATAGCCATTATTCAGAATCAAGCGAGTTGAACGGTGCTAATCATGTTTCCACACGTTTTAAAAAAACCGTTGTATTATATATTCTACCATTCTTACATTCTCATCCGCAAATGTATTGAACTCTTGATATTTTCATACAAAAAGTAAAGTTTAACTGATTAAACTATTGAATAAGAGAAACAGTACAAATTCAGCAGGATTACAATTCAGCCCATACTTTCAGATTTTATATACATAACAATTTAAACTGCAAATGATGTGAAAAATTAAATAAGGAACTTCAAACTTTATGTCCCCCTATAACCCCTATCAAATAAGGATTGTTGAAAAATAAAGCAAAATTAGAACGATGCAAAATCCCTCCCAAGCAAAGAGCAACGACTGCTCTTGTACCTTACCTTTTTTATTTTGCCGAGAGCCAATGATTAAACTAGTGCATAAAACATTTAATTTAGTATTCGATCCAAGTCTCATAACAAAACTATCATGGAATTTATTTAGTTACTCAAGTAACACCATCCAGCCCATTGGTGGTGATCCAATGATGAGGATGGTGACGTGCTAGGCCACCACCAAGGTTCAATTCTCCAAGGCATGTTTTCAGCAGTTTGTACCACCTGCAAGTCCTGAGTGACTTTGACAGAATAATGTCATAGAAGCTTAGCCAAACATGAGTTTTATGTTATTCAAGAAGGTGAGATCCTTCTTTCATTGGCCAACTAGATGGAACATTGCTGAATCACCCTTCAAGTCGATTGTAAGAGCAAGTAAATTGAAACATAATTGTGAGCAATTCAATTGTAAGGAAGCATCCCCACCCACCTAAAAAAATGTAAATTGTGACATAATTGTGAGAGCAATTCAATTGTAAGGAAGCATCCCCCACCCACCTAAAAAAGGTAACGACATCCAGAGTAATGGCGAATCTGTATGGGATGTGTACCTTTAGGATTCTTGTCTCAGGCACTGAAATTATCACAAAGGAAAAACATTGTAACAATTCTGCTATTAAGAGACATTTCACAAAACCCACGTGATTTCCACGCAAGTCAGGAGCAAGCTGTATTTCTAGGTACATAAAGGTTTTAAATTACATGAGAAATGTAAGAATATGAGTAACAACTTAAAATCAATGACATTGCCTTGTTGCTCAAAAGAGGTTCTGAAGGCACCCAGTGTGTAAATGCATAGCAGTTTACATAATTATGACATAATTCCATAATTAACAAAACCAATTCATAGTTCCTGCTCTATGTTGGGATATATAACTTCCACTTGTCTTAGTTGTGATCATATTTAATTATTAAGTTTATTGGTCATTATTTGGTAGAGTTCTGGTCTCTACTAGGAGTCTGTTCTTAGCTTTTAGGAGGTTGTTGAAAACTAGTTGGTTTAAGAGATTCTCCCAACTAGTTAGCTTCCAAATTTGGTGTGTGGTTGAGAAATTTTCTCAACTGGTTCCAAAATAGTGTGTCTATCTTGAGACATCTTTATTGTATTTATGTGTATCATTACATTGAATGAATAGAGAGCTCACCCACAATTTTGGTTTGTGTAGTTATATCTACTCTCTCTATGATTTCCCAATATGGTATCAAAGCAAGACCAGACCTGACTCCCTCATGGGAGGGTCTAAGTAAATGGAAGGGAAATGGAAGCCTATTGTAGGTGAGAGTAGATAGCTTGAGTGGATTGCTACTATGTGTTTGCAGTAGTGTGCGTTTGTCCATAACCCGTGAGTGAGAGCCATTAAGAGCAGCGATAATTGAGAAGGCCTGGGGGAATCACTGGACAACGATCTGAAAGAAGCCAAGCCATTTGCTGAGATATCACTCATGTGGTTGTTGTGTTGCTGCTGGAAGAGAGAACGCATGTGGAGCTATTGGACAATCGTCTTATGAAAGAGAAGGGCTGAGCCTATGTTCAAGGCACTGGTGTGAGAGGAGAGGTAGCCCAAATGTTGAGCGCTCATTTGGTTGGCTGAATGGAGGCGAATGGGCAGCTGGCACTGGAGTCATGAGCTAAGACGGCATGATGACCTGCTCGATGGCTGCCAGCTGCACAAAGGTCAAAGGAAGTAGTTGAGGGCACGGCTGTGCAAGCGGCTCAGGGGCAGAGGCTAGAGACAGGTGACGAAAAAGAAATCAGAAATACCCCCATTGAGGAAGAAGAGACTAAAATTTAGCAGTCTGTACATGCACATCATCAAGGCATTAGACATAGTTTTCATAAAACTAGTTGATGCTTTTCACTCAAGTACAGAGATCAAGGGAATGAGCAAACAAAGAAGATAACAGAGTGTGTGATCAGATGCATACTCTTTTATGAAAAGTCTCTCAAATACACACAAATGTACATGCTTGATGGTTGTCTATTAAAGGCAAAATCTGTACAAATTCGTACATTCATGTGATTTTTTTAACTCTCTCAGGTTCTAAAAAACGAGTTCTACATTTTCTGACTCTCAGGTTACATTTTCATGGAAAGCAAATTTACTGAAAAGAAATACAGTTAGGGAGCAAGCAAAAAGAATCAGTCACCTATTTTTTGACGAGGTCAGAGGTCTGCCCAATGCACCACAGTAAATATCATGTGAACAGAAAAGATCAGTGAAAGCCATAGGCAACAGCAAAGTAGAGATTCATTTCATTCATCCCAAGAATAGTCCATATTAATAAAGTGAAGCTGTAGTCATGATTGTAGCATACTTTCATATTTGCATAGCCAAAAATCAATAGATTCAGGCTGGCTTATTTCTTATTTATGGGACTGCTAACAGATTTCTAACTGCAATCCAACCTTGAATGACTCAATGAAAAGGCTCTATTACATGTTCCTGCTTCAACTTATTCTCAACATCCACAAATGCATGAACATGTACCATAATTTTTACTGTTTTATGGAAAGATTCTCAATTTTTGACTCAATAGGTCTGAAATGTTCACCTAGAATATTTCCTATTAAAAAATTGTGATAAGCAAGATGTAGGTGCCAGATCACAAGAACTCCTCCTTGTCTGGGTAGGTAGGAAAAAGGGCATTTTGAGGTAATGATGCCATTTTATATATTCTTTGAAGGGATCACATTTGCATCCCTTCCAATAATACAAGCATCAGTTACGAATTAAACAAGAAAAGGTTTCAATCAATCCAAACAGAACTGGCTGCCTTTCTAATGCAGTACAGAGCTTACAATACTTTTCTGATATAAATAGTGTTGAAAGGCCATATAAAAGCCAATACTGCCACCATGAACATCAACTCATTTTTCAAGATTATCAAAACTGCATTTGTTATTATGATTGCGCATCATCATCCAACACTGGATGTACCCTTTCAGGTATTAAGGATCACTTCCTTTAGGGCTATGGCTAACATGAGTTAGGATGAGTGAAAAGGAACTGACTTCTAGATCATCAAAGCATTGCATGTGCATATTACCATCCACGTTGCTTGTGAATATTACCATCCACATTGCCTGTGAGTATCACCATCCACAAGAAAAAGAATTGCACTACTGCCATGCACGTCTTTGTTCTACAAATAGTTAACTGAAAGAAATCTTGTTACAAAGGACTAAATGAGAAACAGTGGAAACAGTTCTTGGTAAATGCTTGAGCCTTGAACAAATTTGGTCAATTGCATGGAAGCATTCTTGGAACCCATGTATTGTTGAGAATATAATAATAAATTGCTGAGGAAATGGCATAAAAAAAAATCCCGCTGCAAAGCCAAAACAATTAAAAATGTTATTAATCATATAATCTCCATTGTAAAACAACAAGAACAAATTCAAACAAATCAGATGTATTATGAGGAACTGTTCTTTAGAATGAAGTTATACCTTAATGAAACAAAGTGCTAAATGTCGAACTGGCTTCCACTGATTCAGTAATCGATTCAACAATTTTCCACAAATAATTATAAATCCAGTGATTAATCTATAGCAGGTTCATTCAACAGGAATGGAAGTAGACTCTCCAATTGATAGCTTGAGCTGATTAAAAAACTACTTGATAAAAAGTGGATGCTCCAATTGATAGCTTGAGCTGATAAAAAACCTACTTGATAAAAAGTGGATGCACCAATTGATAGCTTGAGCTCATCAAGAAACTACTTGATAAAAAGTATCTCTTATCCGAAGGAACTAGCATCCAAGACCCTCCAAGATGCCACTAAGAGCCTCTACAACTTCAGGGCATTTCGCAACTGACCCTTCCAGATTAATAGCTTGATACTTCAACCCAGTCCATTGAGAGATCAAAGAGAAATGAGGACGCCTGAAAAAGCTACTTATAAGCTCCAGGATTACAGTGCCTGGCCTAGCAGCAATAATGTGTGTTAGACCAGCCCCATGTGCGCCGACAATAACCGATGCTGCTTGCACTGCCCCCACTTGATCTTTCATGGACATATGAGCAAACAAACCATTGACAATAGTCACATTGCACCTGGAATGGTTTGCAGCCCATTTTTGCAATGCATGTAAAACCTCCTCTTCGTTACTCAGCCTTGATTCCACCTTGCCTTTATGACGAGGATGAGCTAAATAATCTTCACGCCGCACGAAAAGGACACTAAGACCTGATGCTTGCCTGGAAATGTGGCTGTCAGAAGATAGAAGCCCGAAAGATGCCCTGAACATCTCTCCAAATTCAACCAGTCTCGCAGTTCTTCTGTCATCGGGTTTCTGCCTCAGTTCATTAACAGAACAACCATAGCATGGTATGCTTTCAGTTAGGCCCTTGAACAATGCAGTTTCATATCCCAATGGTGTAAGGAGAGCATGACGAAAACATACAGGCCCAGAAAAGTTTTTGGCATATACGACACTTGTAAATAAGGCCTCCCATGCCTCCTCCATTTGAGACTGCAAAAAAGAAGGGGATAAGTATCCTCTCTCTCTCACTCTCTCTCCCCCTCACACACACAAAGACTGATACCCACTCAGGTAAATTCATGAGCAGACTGTACTATGTGGAACACAATTGAAATTAAAAAAAAAAAATCATATGGGAATATGCCACCTGAAACTAATATCTACTCGATCAATATAATCAATATACAAAGATAACTCACATATCCACACCATGCAAATGTTCAAAAGAAAGAGGGAGTCCATGCACTAACAAGAAAAACATGGAAATGGATCTAATCACTGCTAAATGGGCCAGAAATAGTTGAGATAATTTTTTAAAGAAAATGTAAAAGATCCAGTGTCAAAGCTACCTCAAGCTACCTCAAGTAGGAAAAAGGAATACCAGACGACTTCAGTCCATAACTTGAACAAGGAATACATTGCTACAAAAATACAGCAACATATGTAAGAGGGGATTTGTACAGCATAACCAAACTAACTCAGAATTTAAAACTGTAATTCTTGGATATATATATATATATATATATGGACCAACCATATTGGGAAATTGGACTTGTCTTTTATGTACAGACGAACAAATAACAACGGCAATAACAACATACACATAGGAATGTCAGGTGTAAGAGCATATCAACCACAAATGTGTTCATTCAAAAGCAACATATCAGTGAGCTTTGAGCATTTCTCGGAAGTAAGCAACCAACAAAGTAGAAACTGACAGCAACTAAATAAATACCATACAGAGATTATAATCAGAAAACCAGATATTCAATCAAGGCAATGTCAATGTATTCCTCTGCAGTTTTATGTTTTAAACATCTGTGCCTGCACATTTGCATGATTCATTCTATATACGGGTAGGAGAACAACAGTTGATGAAATGAATAATAGAATATTTAAAAAAACAACTTTAATGGGCTAGCAAGAGAGAGATAGACATCAATTGCAACATCTTAGCATGCTTCATGAAAATCAACAGGATATTCATTGCAGCAAGTTCCAAGCCTGACAAAATCAATATTTTACAGGAAAATGCTTCATAAGCCATATTTACACCTTCAAAGTGACAAGACCCATTTTGAGGTGTTAGCCAAGATCTGATTAGTGGGGTATCTATAAAAAAAGGGCAGGAATATTACAAGTATAACATATTTGAAAGACAGGAACACTCGTGTTAGAGAGAGAGAGAGGAAGGACTTTGTGTTAAATTAAAAAGATAACAGGAGGATTATTGCCCGCCCTTGTGAAAACCTAAAGCCCACCATCAAAACACAATCCTCTAATGCACTTGAGGGGTGTTACCACAAAATCTTGCACCTTAGTGCAAAGCCTTCACAAGATGCTAAGACTAGTGGAACATCGGAAGATGCCACCACTGTCACCTAGGCAACAACTTCCCTCTTTTTAGTGAAGGATTGAATCCAACACAGGGAGGCTTCCATGGTGGGACTTAGGACTCCTAAGACAATATACAATCAAGTCTAGGGCCTCCTAAGCATCTACCCAAATACCACCAATGAGATATGTCAAACAGATTAGGGTTTAAGTGGCTAATACAAGTCAACTCCAGATTTGGTTTGATGTACCCTAGGGCAGCTTTAGAAAGTTTGTTAAGTCAATATTTGATGCAAGGTGATCCCCAAACACTAGAAATCAAGAAAAGACTAAGGGCTGTTGCAAAACTTGTATGAAAAGTGATAAATTACAGCAGCAAGACAAGTTATAACAGCAGCAATAATTCTAGCCCTTGACAAGTAATAAGCCAATTTAAAAATAGGGCTAAAATAATGGATTAAACTAGGGTTTAATTAAACCAGCTAAAACTGAAATTTAAAGTGCATATAACAGCCCAAGATATCAAGATGTCTAGCCCTAACAGGGCTGTAATAAAATCAGAAAGAGAAATTCTATGGTAAAAGAGGATTGTTAAGACAAATTATATGCACAAATACCAAGACATCTAGCTTTCTTTATGGCTGGAAATGTTCACATGCTGTTATCAAACCCTAATTTAACCCTAAAACATAAAATAAAGATTGAATTTTGAATTTTGTGATTGACTATTGGGAGAAGACTAGTGCCTATTATATTTTTTGGGGCATATGGGGTCAATTAAGGACTCCCTTGAAGAGATGTAAGTGGATCTAGGGTAATATCTAGGGTTGTCCATTACAAACCCTAGAAGATCCTCCTAATATCTTACTAAATCTTCAAGATAATTCAAGGGAAGTTACTCCACTAGTAACCTTCCAAAAGCTTTGAAAAGAAGAGTTTGCTCAAGAAGAAAGCAAGAGAATGCACAGCCATCACTAGAGAAGTACAATTATACTTACATTCATTCATAAACAAAACCACAAGATAAAGTGAGACCACTTACTCAAGAAATCTTTCATCCATCAAAGCCCCAGCAATGAACATCCATAAAGAAGTAAAGCCATCCACAAGACTATCATCTTCAACAAGTCGCTCTAACTAGCCATCCATAGCAATTTAGAGAAGAGAAAAAGAAATAGTAGATAGGTAGTGCTAATTCTCCACAGGTAGCAATGGTTTCCAAGTGAAAAGTGCTTCTCTTATTTCTATGAGAGATCAAGCACCCTTCTCATCCATCAAAAGCCCTAAAAAATAAAATAATGTTTTTATCTATCATAAACCCTAGATATAAGGCAACAAAACATAAAATATCCATGATACAAGAGTGGATAGGTCACTAAGACCCCCAACAATGCCTTCAAAACGAAATAAATGTGCTCAAGAGACAAGACATCCCACATAAATGCATGCTCCACCTCAAACGTGTGGCATGTGTGACCTCAAGAAGTGGACAGTTCACTCACAAAGCAAGTGTAGGGGCTCCAAAAGGGAAATGTTGCCTCTAAGGGTTGCAACGTTTCATCACCAAGTGTCATATCATACCCCAAAAGGTGTGATGTCTCATCATCAAGTAAAGGTGCAACGTCCCATCAAGAGGTGTCAAATCATGTAAAGGTGCAACGTCCCATCATCAAGGTGTCAAATCATACCCCATGGGTGCTTGGGTATCTCAACAAAAGAACCATGTCATCATAAGGCTCAACGTCCTCCAAAATATGTGGAACGACCTCTTTCAAGCAGTGGGACGCCCTCCATCAAATGTGCTAGTAGCCCCTCAAAGTCCTCCAATGGACCAAGGCTCAATCAAGGAGGTAGCCATGTGAAATCTGTTAGCGTCGGAAGTCACCCCTGGATTGCTTGCAGGAGCAGAGCCCGACGCCCATCAGTTTTTATTGTCACGATTTGTTTAATGGGGTGATCGAATGGGTAAAGACTCAAGAAGATATAGCTTTAACTCAGGAAACTGGGCC
>SNQJ01S0001742.1:285194-295978 GCA_010110895.2 Picea sitchensis
CGTCCTCCTTCAACCCTTGCGTCCTCTATTAAATTGACTCCATTAGCCCAAAGGCACTGATCTTAGACCTCCAGTGTTGAAGTGAAAGTGATCAAACAACTATCAAACTCTTTTCTAAATTGAAACCCTAACTAACTACTAACCCTAAGTTGATGACGTCATACTTGAATATCTCATCTTTATGCAGCAACGTCTTGTTTAAAAGACCAATTGAATGGTGATTTAGGCATTAATTGATGGTGTGTTGATTTGTTACATTGAATGCCACGTCATTTCRTTATCTATTGAGGAAGTGATATTAGTTGCATTGCTACATTGATAAACATTGACTTCGTCAATATTTATTGCCATAATTGCTTATTTAAATATCAGATAGTCTTATGAAATACTAACCCATTGAATTATAGCTTGCATATATTGGTTTGTTGTTGCTTTGTTCTGGGCAGGTGTTCTTCTTTGGGGCTTCACTTCATTATTGGTTGTTTAGCCAGGACTATCTGTTTTGGTGGTGACCTGTGAAGGGGGAACTTTGCCTTTGTCCTTTTAACTTTTGCCTCTTCAAAACTCCAGGTTACCAGGGACGTCTCCCCTGGGCCTAACCTCCCTAAAGAGAAAGAACCTCCCCATCGTGGTGACATTGTGTGGGATAGGTTCTTGTTACGCCAGTTTGGCCTTCTATCTTATAGCCATTTGACCTAGCTACAAACTGTGCGATAACAGGGTTAATTTAATATATATTTTGGAGAGTGTGCACCCATTGGAATAACTATTATTTTGATATTATTAGTGGGAGAACATGCATTATTTTAATATTTATTTTTTGGGAATGAACGATGGGAAATATTATTATTTAATATTCTTCATATCCCATGGGGAGTATGTCGTCGAGAGTTACCACTGGAGTGAGCTGGAGTGTGTCGTTAGGGAGTTACCTTCCGAACACGAGACCCCATCGGATAATAGTGCCTCCATCGGAACGTGCATTATTATCATATATTTTGGAGACTTGAGCCCGTAGGTATTATTTTAATACTTTCCCTTGTCCATCGAAGCGTGGTGTCGTCGAAAGCTTAGCCATCAAAGTGAGCTTAGTCCATCAGAGAGGGCATGCAACAATCATACCGACGACAAACACTTTGGGTTGGGGAATTTCATATATTTTTATATTTCGATAATTGCACCTAGGTGGGGAAATTTTATTATTTTTTTATATTTTATTAATTTTTATTTTCACTTTAGTGGGGGATAATTTGATTATTTTTAATTTTTTATTAATTTTGATTCCACGTGGGTGGAAAGTAATTTGATTATTTTTAATTAAATTTTAACGTGGGTTAAGGGTAACTTTTTAATTTTATTTGTTAATTGTATTTTAGGTTAATTTAATTAATTTCTTATTTGATTTCTTTTTATTTTATTTTCCTAATTCTTAGGATGGTAATTGGCCAAAATTAAATTACAAGCCCTAGGTCATATGCCTTCCCTAAGCTCTTATTCAAATTAGCTAAAAGGGCTAAAAATATTTAAACCATTCAGTTTTGGATTTCTTTATGCATGTGGGATTTTTATTTTCAAGTTAAGGATCAATGGTCCAGATTCACCCACAGGCAAATCAAGGGTTATTGAGCATCGTTTTTCAAATGGGCATATCTTGAGCTACAGGTGTTAGAATTGAGCCCATGATACCTTGTTGGAAAGGTATCGAGACAGAGAATGCGTTGGGAGAAGGCTTCAGACCAAAACAGTGGCAGAGAATGCCAGAAATCACAGAAAAGAACATGTCACGAATTTGGGGGGGAAATTGATTGTGCAAACTTCAGACGGCCATATCAGAGGCTATAGGCAACGAAATCAGGCCCAGGATAGCTCGTCGAAAAGCTAGAAGAGAGTAGAACGCGATAGCACAACAAATATTGACAGATTGAGAGCAGAAGTTCTTGGAAAAAGAAGAAAACATAAGAGGCCCAAATTTAATTAAAGAACGAGCTATGCAATGTTCAAACCATCACAACTCAAGCTACAAGAGTTGAAATCAGACCTGCAAGAGCACGATGGAAGGCTGAGACAGAGGAGAAAAGGACACAATGATCTTAATCAAAGGAAAAACACCAGAAACACCCAGAATAACTAGAGGAACAGAAGACGACACCAATAGGAAAAATTAATAATAATTTTTAAATGGATATCATTTATGAAATGTCTTAGGGAAAGAATAACAACTTAGGAGTCTCTTCAGCTTCTGTTCACAGCACTCACATGTTTATTTTTGAAAATGTAAAAGAAATTTGAAATGTAAAATGACAAAGCAAAGGGAAACAAAATGAACAGTCAAATGACAAAGCAAAGCGAAACAAAATGAACAGTCACAAGAACTGAGGAGTCTTTCTTGTCTTATAAAAGAGAACTCATTGAATGTAATGAGAGACTTTTGTTTGTTGTATAGACTGATAATACTCTTATTTCTAAATGTATGAAGAGTTGAAGGCATTTTGAAGTCATAACTGTTTTCAAAAGCTTGTGGGACTACTCTACACATGTATTTGTTGTTTAAGTTTTTCTAAGTGTTGATAATATGGACTACTTTTGTGCTTAGTATTTAGAATACTTATGTTGTTTTGATTTCTAATGTGTACAGGGATGATGTTACAGGTCTCCTCTTCAACTATTTGAGATAAAATATAAAATGTTGTTGTTTTAACATATTCTCGGTTGCCATGAACTATTTATGTTGTCAAAATATCACTTTAAATTGTGCTCATCTATTAATTTTTCTCCTACAGGATAGGTTAGAAGTAGTTAGATTAGATTAGTTTGCTTTCAACTTATATTAGATTTAGAATTTATTAGAACTCTTTGGGGGACAGTTCGTTGTCTTTCCCCTTTTTCTTCTTTTAATTCTTAGTGGCAACCAGGCCCACATACTAGTCGGAAACACTACACCAAACGAGAGTAGGTCTAATTGGGACTTGCCATCGGGCTTTTTCCCTTACCTGCTTGACAGGCCATTTGGACCCGTCAACACCACACAACAAATTTAAAAGGATTCAAGTAACATAAATGAGGTTTACAGTGATTATGGGGTTTGATATGAATTGCAAAGCAAACAAAGGCATGAAAATAGTGGGGAGAATAAAGGCCATCAACCACCACCATAGATTAAACCCTGTTTAGGCCAACATCCATTGGACATCAAGATATAGGAGGAGTCAAAATCTAAAGTCTAATCAACAGTTTTGAAACAATTTCAACAACCTTCTTTGGCAAAGATCATCCAACAGTCTCATCACTTTAGCCGATGAATCATAAGAAATTTTCTCTAGCAATAGAACTTTTATAATAATTAACATTAGCCCCTAATTCTTTGGACTAGATCATATGGGATGTTGAGTGACCATGTAAAATAATAAATGACCCTCGTCTTATAAAGGTTTCTGCCCTATATGCAATCGTTTATATTAAAAAAAAAATGAATGAAGTTTTGAATATTGTATTAAATGAATAAACAAACAATAAAAAATCATACACTTATTTAAGCAAAACAAACTGACTACGTTTACCAAAGACCTTAGCTAGCTAACCATCGTAATGCACCTAAACTAGATATAGTAATCCAAAACAATCAATAAACACTAGGTGGTCAACAAGCCAACAATAATACCCACATGCCACAAAAATCAAACAATAGGTCACTTTTCAATGATATAGTTTGTATATGCCAAAGGAGCATTGGTTCACTCATGAGGTCAACAGAGTTTCACGCCAATCCCCAAGGTTTCATTCCAGATATGATTTGCACTAGCATATAGATACCCCTCTGACCCGGCTTCAGTGTGAAAGGAACCTTGTACCATGCAGTGAAACCCTTCAAAGTGTATTTATTGAAGCTTCGAAAACACACAGATAAAATCTAAATAGAGAAAGTTGACTCTAAAAATAATAAAGATGCAACGACTCAAGCGAGTAAGTAGGGGAGTGACTAAAAATCAATATTATAGCAAGTTGGTGAGTTACTTCGAATTGAATATGAGAGAAAAACATAAAGGTATCCATCGCATATATAATTCTTCTAGGACACATATGATATATATTCTTGGCTCCATTGGTCGAGGATAAGTATAGATCATCACCAAACATCTAGGAATTCTTTAGATTCAACATCTTAAAACCAGTGTTGCACGTATCACGATATTATCGCCAAAACCCAACTCGACGATAATATCGCCATTATTTATCGCGATAAATTCCAATATCTAAATTATTGCAATAATTTGTAATTATCACGATAATTTGGAAATTATTGCCTTGTTTGCATCAATATCACCTTATAATCAATTTTTTGGGCTTTTAACCCTCATTTTGCAAAAGTGAGTTAGGGGATTGAGCCAATGTTTTCAAGCTCAGACCCCAATTAATGGTAATATTAAATTCTTAAAGTAAAAGTTGACATTTCCTTTATCTTTCCTTTTCATTTCCTTTATCTTTCATTTCTCTTTCCTTTTTAAAGTTGACATTTCCTTTATCTTCCCTTTTTAAATTTGACATTTTCTTTATCTTTCCTTTTCATTTCCTTTATCTTTCCCTTTTAAAGTTCACATTTCCTTTATCTTTCCTTTTTAAAGTTGACATTTCCTTTTCATTTCCTTCATATTTCCTTTTTATCCATTTACTTAAATCTTCAACATTACCATTAATTGTTTCAGGATGTTTGAGAGTGGTTCCAACCTCATCGGACTTCATATGGAGAAAGTAGAACTTCATATCCCATTCAGAATCCAATAGACTTAAGAGTTTTCAGGATTCAGGATCAATAGGATTGCAACATTTTCAATGGATTCTATCACGTATGAGGGTATGGGATTGGCATTTAATCAAGAGCGCCAAGCCCTTTATATACCTTGATGTTGGTGGTATTGATTGTTGAACTCCTTTGCTATGGCCTTAGCAAAAAGGTACCCTTCACTCAAACCAAAATCATTGATTAAGCATGTTAAAAAAATTCTACCATATTATAAGGCTTGGATTAGGAAATTTCATCAAAACAGGGTGGTGTTGATTGATGTCCCTAGAGGATTGAGGTAGAGGCAAAGGGTGATACTAATGATGAGGATCTTAATATAAGCGATGGTGGAACATTGCTTGTCATTTATGTTTGTCATTTAAATGTTGTTCTCATTTGTTCATAATGTTTTCTTTCAAAATTTCAAAATTGTTTTGGAATCATGGTTTGAAATCTTTAAAATATAATTTTTCATTAAAATTTAAATATTTTATTTTTAGTAAACCAAGCCATTGAAATCAGATCGCTTTAATTCCATCCGAGTACGAGTATCTAGATGCCTCATGATGATTATCTCATGAAATACATTTATTTTTGTTTTGATGTGATTTTTATCATCCTATCAGGATTATAACTCAGGACAAATATTACATTTCAGTATCGATGTTTGATGGTCCATTTGTCATCTTATACATCTTTATATTACAGTTTTATTTTCATATTTATGTGACAATGTGCTTGTTTGATGTTGATGTTGCTTTAGAAGTTTAAAAATTTGAAAAAAAATGATTGTTTTGTATTTTTTAAAGTTTCCCGATAAATTTTGATATTTTCCCCGATATTGCCAATAATTTAAATTTCAGACCCCTGGCGATAAATTCCCGACAACGATAAATGCAGCATTGCTTAAAACTATATGAGGATATCTGAGATCTTTAATTCTCATCGATTAGATCACTTATCTATGACAGAAAGGCATAGTTATTGATTATGGCTAAAAATTCCATCACTACAATATCGAGAATCAATTAAGACAGTAACTGGTACTTCTTAAAGATGTAATAACCATTTTAGGTGGGCACCTTATTTCCCCGAAAATAGCAGAGTTAAATTTATAAGTGAGAATTTAGACCAAACAAATTTTGGGTTAACCTAATTTTGGCTCAAGAATAATCCTTATCCTCAGCTGTCCAATTTTGAACAAATTTTATGTTGTAACTCTATGTTACAATGCAATGCAAAACCAAGTGAGTTTAGAGTAAAAATTATCACTTGTATTAACATGTGCATGTGCATGTGAGCTCTAGAACAAAAGCAACATGGCATCACAGTTATTACAAATTCTGAGGGTTGAAGAAGTGAGAGAGATTGCAAACCAAGCATGGAAATCAACTCAAACTTGGTGAATAAAAACAGTTGTGAAAAGGGTTTCGCTCAACAAGGCATTACTTCAAAGCAACAATGTTCAGGAATCAAGAAGGGCAATTGTCCTAGAGACTCAACATTGAAAACCAGTCACAGAATCACTGCCCTATACAAAGTAAAGGCATCAAGCACGGACAGTTTGTTGTTAGGAAGATTATCCACACATAGCAGTAGAAAAATATTTAGATAACAAGAGAGAGAGAAGGATCGAATGGAACCAGCATCAAACCCTAAATCAGCATGAACCATAAGCACATCATAAAGAGAATATAAACCCGTGAACAAGAGAAACACAAGATATTGTGCCTATAACCTAAAGAATCAATCACTATGAAGTTTGAACCAATATGATGAGTTAATAGTAAATACAAATGAGCGCTTGAGTTATGTATTTATACACAACTCAAGTGAGGCGGCCCTTCAAGAGGGGGTTATGGGCCCACAAAACAAGGGCACACACCCCGAAAGGGTGATTAGGCCAACCTAGTCAAATATATAAAAAATAGAATACAGAGGTGTTTGGCCATAAATGACCACATCTGAAGATTACCATCATTTCAACACCCTGTTAATCTTAGCATGGGGACATGAAGAAGGATAATAAACTACAGAAGGAGTGGGCTTAGCCAACTCAATAGAGATACAATGGTCACTGAAAATATAAAGGAGAATGGGACCTTGGTATGAGATGACCCAACTTAAATACAAGTTTGGATGGGTATGTCCATTGCTCAACTCCAAAAGACCCAACCATTGTCACAAAACTGCTCAACTCCTAAGGAAATGCCACCACTGCACTGCTCATTATTTCAATACACACAATGCCAATCTAACCATTTGATAAGGAAGTGTTGAAAAGAGGCACAAGTACAAGAGAGAAAAGTGAGGCATACCCAACTCAATGTAAAGTTAGATAGTTGGAAGACAAGAGCAGGTTTTTGATGACCCAACTCAATACAAAAGTGGACCCAATAAGCTAAAAGAATGATGTCACCAAACTACTTATTTGTTAGAGAAAATTGTCACTGACTGACTCTGTGAAGCTCTCGAACAACTCTCGTGCTCCTGTCATATGACATGAGGCTCCACTATCCACCAACCAAGTCCCACTACTGGAGGATATACCAGAAAGGGCGGAGACTAATAGGAACTCCCTGTAAAGCATGTCTGCAACCTCATCAACCTCTGTCATTGATGCATGTTGCTTCCTTCCCCCTCTCTTTCGTTGTGGACACTGTGAAGCATAATGACCAAATTCATGACAAGCAAAGCACTTGACCTTGCTAAGGTCCTTCTTCCTCCTCGGCTCTGGAAATGCCTCTCCCTCTGGAGAACCACCTTTTATGCCCTACCTGGTATGAGCAACCAGGGCATGTTTTTCATCATTGTTGCCTTTCTACTTGCCATTCTTAGACTCTAACCGAGCCTCCTCCTAGGTGCAATCGGTCGATAGTCTGTCAAAATCTGGCAGCTTCTCTCGTGCACAGATCCCCTGCGCAAATGGTTCCCAAGACCCAGAAAGACCATTCAATGCCACATTCACCAACTCAGTATCATCGATTGCCTCACCAATGGTTGCAAGTTGATCATGAATCTAAGTGATCCTCATGAGGTAGCTAGCAATTGTATCTAAACCGATCATCTCAACAGCTCTGAGTTGGTGCCTCAAAATCAACTTTCCTACTTTGGTACAAGCCAACCAAAGCATCATAGATATCCTTGGATGTCTTCTTTCCAGAAATGTGAGGAATCAAGTGATCTTTCATGGATTCCAACAATACTCGCTTGGCCTTCACTTTCTTCTTCCTATCAGCTGCCAATTCCTATGGATCATTAGGACTTGGAACCGCCGTCTCAACATACTCTTTGAGATCATTCTCCTCCAAGAGAAGAAGAATCATTGCCTTCCAAGCCCGGAAATTTGTTGCCCCTTCCAACCTATCCTCAATCTTAGAAGTGTCCACCATTGTGCCCTGCCCAGAACAAAACATAAAATCTGCAACAACAAATCTGTTGTAGAAACAATTTGCAGTTGCTTGTGTCTCAAGAGGACGACCCTTCTCTCTTTTCAAAGCCTCAGCTCTGATACCATGTCAATTTTTATGCATCTAATTTCAGATCTGAAAATTACTTCCAACTGACCCAAACAATAAACCCTAGGGTTGTTATCACTGAATAATTTTACACTGAAATTATGACAAAAAATTACAGCGGCGGAAACATAAAGATCAGAGACAAATTATCCATGCACATAAGACACAATTTTATGTTCTGTAAACTTTCCAAATTCAGAATTTCTGAGGGCAAAATCAGCCCTCTCAGCAAACCATAATTCAGCAAATTCTGAGAACAAAAACAGTCCTCTTGCAAATTGCAAATTCAACAAATTATTCCGGGAAAATTCCCAACTTACAAATATGCTCCAGCACACCTGTACGAACTGTACAAACTGTTGACGTCATCCTATATGGACTGCAACTTGCCCAGAAATTCACACGTGTGCATTGTCACAGGTGCAGCTTGAATTTTCCCACATGTGTGGCATGTTCTGTATCACACGTGACATGTCCGTACATTTCCCTATCACACATTCAGATGTCCTTCCTGTTGTACGGTTGTACAATCTGCTCCACACATGTGGCCTTCTCTCTCCTCTCCTCACACATGTGGCCTTCTTCTTGGCAAAGAATCAGAAAATCATAAATACAAGAAAACCCTAGGCCAAATTTCTCAAAAGTGCAGAATTTTCCTTACTGAAATTTCCAAGATCCCTAACACAAGTGCTCACTCACTTATGCTAACTCCATAATGTTACAATCTCTCCTCTCCGTTTATAGGAGCCAAAAGTGAGTTTAGAAGCCCTTAGCTTACTCTAAGAACCCTTCACTAAACTAAACATCAAATTAGAATTGTTTATTCACACATGTGAGTGTGAAGCCCCAACACAAGCCCCCAAAGTCCATCAACAAGCCCATGAAGCCCCAAGCTTCAATCCAAGGGGGTTTTCACCAAAACGAAAGTGCAATGTGGGTGTCAACAAAACAAAGATTCTCACATGCCCGACACTAAGGCCATGTGAAAATACCTACCTGAAGTTACAAAACATCATCACACACCCCAAAAGGGTGGCTAGGCCAACCTAGTCAAACATATAAAAAACACAATAAAGAGGGCGCTTAGCCATAAATGACCAAATGTGAAGATTACTATCATTCCAGCAAAAAATAGTCCTACCACTTAAAAGGGTTGTCGATAGTTGTTTTTGCCAATAAGATCGAGAAGTCACTATTGTCGGCAGTAATGTCGATTTTCCAATTTCTTAGATGCTCTTTTCCCATTGACACTTGAAAGATGAGAAGTTGAAGTTTTAGGCATTGAAGGAAATTTGGATGAAGAACCGCTACAAATGTGATCCGAAATGGATCATTATATAATTTGTCATCTATATTGGTCCTTTATGGGTGGAAACGTTGGAGCTATTGGCTTGTAGGGGCCCATTTTAGGGGTAGGAACCACTTTGGTGATTATGGGTCATGTTGGGTATATCTCCCAAGAACCTAGATGTACTCCTCCAGTATATGGGTGGTCTACACAGTCATTTACGGAGGCAAATGATGCTCTTTAAACCTAGGACAATTGATGAGGCCTGTGTGCAAGCACACTATTTGGAGAATATGGGTAATGACAACCAAGTGGTTCCAAGTAGAAAGGCCACCATGACACTTCCAAGGAAGGAAATAAGAAGTGGAAAGGAAAGGATAAGAAGACAACAGCGCTATGTATCATTGCAAGCATCCAAACAACCATTGTAACCATTGTAATATTGATGGTCACACTGAAGATAAGTGTTGGAAGCTAAATCTAGAGTTGAATGCTAAGAATCGCAAGACAGGAAGAAGAACATACTAGCAGTGGATTCGAGCAATCAAGGAGAGAACAACTTAGATGTAGATGAAAAGATTGTCTACACTACAATGCAAAAGGTGGACCTAATTAGCCTCCATCCCAAGGAAGAGGAGGTGACTAAACTCTTCCAAATTAACATCCAAGTCAAGAATACAAAGGTGGATATTCTATTCGATTTTGGTTTATAGGCCAAACTCATAGCAAAAGATCTAGTCAACAAGATTGGATTGGAAGTTCATGACCATCCTCACTCATATCCATTGGGATGGGTAAATAAGGACGCAAAGCTTAAGGTCACTAAGCAGTGTAAGATCAAATTCGCTATAAGTGCAAATTATATTGATGAACTGGAGGTAGATGTGGTCTAAGTCACCTAGTTTATTTTGAATTTGACAACATTGAAATTCAATAAAAATTTGCCAAGCTAAAAAAGTCGGATAAAATTCACCATTAAATTTGAGAATATATATATATATATATATCTTAACTTTATGGTAACCAATAATAAAATTAACTTCTATAAAGTGTTTATATTGTAAAATTTCCAGGTCCTATCAGCAGTCTTCTTGGTCTGTCTTTGACCAAGCTAAGACACTAAGTTTCTTGCTGTCATAAATTTTGTTTTCTGCTGTTTTATAACAGCCAACTGTAGTTTTGTTTCTGCTGATTTGTTATG
>SNQJ01S0001742.1:302765-321311 GCA_010110895.2 Picea sitchensis
ACCCCTTCCACTCCACCTTGATTATTGCTAAATGATGGGCATAACTGAATAAGTTTTTCAACTACTTATCAAAAGAGTGTCTCAAATTTGGTTTACCCATTGGTGAATTAATCTTCATATTTTTCTATTAATGCATTATATGCTTGATTTGAGTTTGTATTGAATGATTTATGATCATTTCAAATAAAGCCTTGGTATATTCAAATATGGATAACATGGATTGTTGGTATTATGAGTAGCATGAACAAACACACACACAAAAAAAAAATAAAAAAAATCTCACATTAGAAGAACAATATCAATCAAATCTCACATTGTATTAATGTACAAAAATAATACATCACTCTCTTACACACCAATACAATATACGAGGCCTCGTAATAAAACACTGCTCATAACAAGATGTCTAGTATAGAATAACAATATGCAAAATATATCTATGGATATCTCCATCCCAAACTTCTCTCAATGTCCTCGTCTTTGATCATACGTAGACTTCTAGAATAAGTCTACTTTCAATTATATCATAAGTATGAATTATTCCTTCATACTCCCCCTTAATGAATACTTATGATTCATTCCAGATGTCTTTGAGTTGTCTTCATCTTTAGTATTCTTCATATGCACCATTGTTTGTCTTCTTCATCTGCATTTGTTTCTTTAGTTGTCGTTGTCTTCCCGTATCAACATGAGTTGCATATTTCTTTGAAAATTCTGGATCTTGAGTCAATCATATGAACTGCATCATCTTCATATCCAGGATTTCTGTAATGATCCCAAGCCATTTTTTTCACTTGGAACCACTAACTAACCACTGATTTGATTATTGTTTGTTGTGTATGCAGGTTGGCCATGAATATTTCGGCCTTAGGGTTTATTCAGTTATTCAGCCACAGATTTATACTAGAATCATTGTAATCATATGAAGACTATCATCATTACACAAGATAGGAATCACAAGCAAATAGCTGAACTTTATTATAAGAAAGAAAGCACTTGATACAATAACAAAGCAGATCTGAAGTAGATGGCTTCAAAACAATAATAGAGCTGTATACAAAATGCTCCCGGCGATACAAACAAGCCTCCCAAAAGCTGCCAATAGAAGATGAACGCTCCACTGCAAAACTAGGGGTTTGGCCCCCCCTCAGCAACTGGTACGACCCTGATGAATGCTGGTACGACCTGCTGAAGAAAATGATATCAAGGGTTCGGCCCTCCTGAATATATAGACCTTCTGAAGCTGCCAACTCTCCTTAGTGATGGATCAAGGCAAGGGAAGCCTTCTCCTAGAGTCTGAAGCTCAATCCTTGAAGCTTCCTCCTCAAACTGCAGAAACCCTAGAATGGTACGACCCTCCTGAAACCCTGAATATGGCCAATAGTATGGCCTAGTTGAATGGGGCCTTTGAATCGTCTGAAACTCTCCCGGATGATAGATCGGGCACCCACATGCACTTGAGAGAAGTCTCAAGATCAGATATGGCCTCTAGCCTTCTAGATATGAGAATTACTGAATCTCCAAGTCGTACCCTTCCTCCTGAAATCGTCCCAACCTGCAGTAAATGATACGGACGTGATAACTCCTCCAAGAAGCCATCAAAATGATGAGCAAGGGCTTGCAAGCAAAACCCTAATGCTGGAAAACTCTCAAGCTCCTTCCTTTGGCTGGATCGAACTCTTCCTCAACAGTTGGTGTGCCCCTGCAAGAAAACCCTAGCTGGTACGGCCCTCCTGATCCAAATGGTACGGCCCTGCTAGTCCTCCTAGGTAGATGATAGTTGTAGAATGGTGTGGGTGGAGTACTTCATCCCCAAGACCAAGCTTGGAGCTAGGTGAGTGGAATCTTTCACCACTGAGCTGCTCACTAGGGTTTGTAATTTCAAAACCCTCAAAACTGTATGCTCAAGAGCATCAACAAGCAAAATACCAAAATCCATAAAGAATAATAGGTGCGCCCCAGCCTTCTATTTATACTTTTCTTCTATTTTCCTGTTGAGTTAGGTTAACCCCTAGGGTTACTCCTCCAGCGCTTTTATTCCTTCAGTGAGTTATCTTTTAATTCTTTTTCACCTTTTCATCAAGTCAACTTAAGAATATAACCTTAGTTTGGTTGACCTTTCCCCTTAGCATGAGACTATGGCCTAGTGGGGATGCCTAGGCCACTGAGTCTCCTCCATACCTCTTCATCAAGAGGTGGGGGACATTACACATGATGCATACAAAGATGCACACATAGAAGATGAGGACTTTAAAGAGGTGTTTCAACAACTACATGGCCAAGTTCGTGTCAAAGAAGGTGACGATAAGGATGACTATCATCTCAAGGATGGGTTGCTCTACAAACTAGACAAGCTCTGTGTTCCTATAGGTGAAAGATTGCAATGTATCGAAGAGGCTCACACCTCCAAAGTTGCAAGGCATTTTGGTGTTGGGAAGACAATTGCCAACTTACAAAGGTATGTGTATTGGCCTAGAATGCAAGAAGATGTAGCTCAATTTATTAGAGGATTGCATACTTTGTTGTACTAGCAAGCCCAATGACAAAAAGCAAGGTTTATACCATCCCCTACATGTACCTACTAGACCCTAGAAGAGCATCTTCATGGATTTAGTAGGTGGTTTGCCAAGAACAAGCAAGATACATGACTATTTGTTTGTGGTAGTTGACAGGTTTAGCAAGATATGCATTACCATGCCTTGTAAAAAGACCATCAAGGTACAAGATGCAACAAACATGCTCTTTGAAAAAGTCTAGGTGCACTTTGGGATACCAAGGAGCATCATCTCATATAGAGATACTAGATTTATCAGTGCCTTTTGGACTACACTTTGAGAAAAGATGGACACCAAGTTGAAGAGATTTACAACTTTTCATCCACAAACAAATAGGCAGACAAAACTAGTGGAAAGGACATTGGTTCAACTTTTGAGGGATTACAATCATAGGCATCCAGGGATCTAGGACAAAAATTTGATTTATACTCAACACTCTTGTAACAAAGCCATCCACACTTCTACCAATAAGTCCCCTTTTGAAACTTGTTTTGGGCATTTGCCACCATCCTAAGATGTTGTAAATGGACAACAAGGAGGAGTGAGGGAAGACACCACGGGAGAATCATGAAGGCTGGAAAATTTGTTGATAAGATCAGGCAAATCCATTTGCAAGTTCAGGGGACATGGAAAAAGGCACAGGTAAAGTACAAGGCTGAAATGATTAGCAAAAAAATGAGAGAACATTTAAGGTGGGAGACAAAGTTTGGTTGTATCTAAAAAAGAAAGACTACAGGGTCATGGTAAGAAGATCAAGGCTCTACGATATGGTCCTTTTGAAGTGTTGGAAAAGGTGGGTGATAATGCATATAGATTCATGTCTACGCCCATTTATGTTACTCAATAGTGAATGTGAGCCTTCCACATTGGACCAAGAAACTAATGAGCAAGTCTTACCTACCATAGAGTACTTAACACCAAAATCTCCAACAGAGTTAGTAGAAGCTACAATTTTGCAAAAGAACTCTAGAACAACAAAACAAGGGCAGCATGAACTCTGCTAGGTTGGGTTGATAGGACAACTTCCAAGCAAGGCCAAATGGTACTCCAAGGAGAAGGTGGAGAAAAAATTTCCTCACCTTCTTTAGTAAAAGCTTTTGGGGACCAAAAGCCTCTCTAAATGGGGAGGTATGATCCCAAAATGTATCATTATATAATTTTTCATCTATTTTGGTATTTCTAGGTGGAAAAAATGGAGCTATTGGCTTGTAGGGCCCATTTTAGGGGCATGTCCCACTTCGGTGATTTGGGTCTACAAGTGGTTTGTGTGCAAGGTGCCTTCAATAAGTGGAGCCCTTCACATGCAAGGCTTGCTCCAACAATCTCCCAAAATAGAAAGATCCTCTTGGGTTCTTTCTCCCAAGTGCAACCACCTCAACCTTATCCAAGTTGACCATGTCAAATATCCAATAAAATATACTCCAAGGTGGTTACAACTCCTCAAAACCTATGCAAGTGGGTAAGATAAGAACCCAACAAATTCCAAGACCGAGGGGATGGCCCCTCCACTCAAGCAAATAATAATAAAACATTGTAATTTGCCTCAACATGTGTGTGAATGAAAGGGTGCGCTCCATCCAACTATTGTAACATGTAATAAAAGTTGTACTCCCTAGCAAAACCCCACCACATTGCCAAGATAAGCCCCAATCAAAAAATATAAGGCTCAACCTACGCTTGAACCTAGGGCGCACCACCACCAAGGAACTAATACATCAATATTACATCATCAAACATTAGGAAAGGGCTAGATCACCATGAAAGCTTATGTAGTACCCCCTTCTAACTCAAACTTCAGAAATAATACACATCAACAAGGGTACTCACATCATCAAATACATATCCACCCCTAAGTGATGTCTAGCAATGTTACAATGGTATAAAGATAAATCACCTAGGGCAATCCCACCAAGGAAAAGTGTAGCACCACACCACATCAACACCATAGGAAAAGGAAACATAAGGAAGGTGTTAACTCCATCAAACAACAAGTATGTCCCTACCACATATTCATCAAAAAAGGAACAAGTAGAACACCCCCTCCTAGTGACAAACCAATAGCACCATGATGCATAGTCACAAGGATGCTCCAGGAAGAATATGACGCATGAAGTAGCAAGCATCCATATGTAAGAGAGTGATCCATCAAAGAAAGTCATGAAAGTAGCACCAAACCATACAATGACCATCAACTATGACCATCCACCGCAGAGAAGTGAATCTCCTCCACCAAAGATCTTCATCAAGTAATCCATTATTAAAAAGAAAAAAGGCTCCATGGAGGTGTGTACCCCCAAGTCCATCCAAATGCTCCATGGGTACCAATTGTAAACCCCACCAATGTAATGAAAATCACAATGTGAAACCTCATACAATATGAGTTGTAATAGGTATAATTGTGACCCACCTCTGCCTTCCTCCTAAATTTATCTCCTCTCCTACCCCTGTGGATTCTCACTACTCTCAGAGCCCACCTCTTTGTGGCCATACTTAGGCCACAAAAAGTAACAAGGGCATGTTGCAAATTGCATCTCGGAACTAGAACATGGTGCAGTAGACTACAATTGACTTTGAGAATGAGGAGCATATGGAAGTAGATGAAATGCAACTACAAGAGAATATGCATGAAGTGGTCCTTCACAAACTAGGTTTCTAGTTACTTTTGCATGTCTTTTATGTGTTTTGTTGTATTGACTTTTTTGCTCAACCAATATGTAAGGCAGTATACCCCCATCGCGTCTTAAGAAGATGGAGTGGGAATTACAGGATTAGATATACACTATGGATAGACAATCCAACATTTTTTATTTCTAGCCAAGGCCACCTAAAATATTTTATGTAATACAAAGTTGTTTGATTCATTCACAACCTTTTCTAATATAAAACATAACCATTATTCTGAATAAAAAAAATTGTGCATACAACATTAATATTATAATAGATAATTTGACCAAACAGTATATGTGTATTTTTTAATTGTTTCCTTAAATTATAATTGCTATCAATATATTTTATTACAAAACGGGTTGAACTTTGACTAAATCAACAAGTAAACACCCAATTAGTGTAGTGCTTAAACAAATTTCGTAACCACCCTGGACTCTTTGAAAATGTAAACCAACATGGGGCCATTGACAACGAATTAAAATGAAAGGATAGATAAGAGGGTATTCAGTAGATTTATGATAAGAGAACCATTAAAATGAAGGACTTCATACACCTTTAGAATATAGAATAACCATTGAACCTGCAAATCAATGACTCAACTAGGACTCAATGTTTGCAAACCATGCAAATATGCAAATACACAAGGGTACATCCATCATAGTTTGGAAGTTTGGGGGCCTAGTTGGGTTGATGTGGCATTTTAACCTTGCAAAAAAATGGGCCAAAACACGTAATTTGCACCCCATGCAACCAGGAACATAAAAAACGTTATGGGAATGATATTAGGCACAACACAACTCTCACACAAAAGCTCCCACCAAGATCCCAAGGCTTTCATAACCACTTTGCAAGCTCCGGTGGCGTTTACTACAAGTTCCAAAGCTTTTGAAACTTAGGAAACAATAAGAACAGGTTCCCTAAATCTTGAGAGAAGCTCTCATACAACTTGGCTCTCTTCCTGTGATTTAAGGGAAAATCCTTTTTTTTGTGGCTGCACTTGTACTTGTTAGAATTATTGGTCTAATCTATGCATGGGGCCACAACCCATTCATATGTATCATTATGTACTTGTAATTATGTCTAAAGCCATATTATTTATTCTTTTATTGTATTAATAGGTATGGTTAAGGACGACCTAAGCAATTTTGATGCCTATGCTAAATAACTGTCTTAGGGTGTGTGCTCGTGTTTTGTGGACCCATAAGCCCCGCTTGAAGGGACGCCTCACTTGAGTTGTGTATAAATACACTACTCAAGTTCTCATTTGTATTACTTCGTTGATCTTGATCTGAAATATGGTGTTAGAAGCCTAGGGCACCTAACATTGTCATTCTCTCTTTTGGTCAGTGTCCTTCTCTTAAGCGCACTTGTGTATTTCTATTTTCACAACTTGTGATTGGCTTTTGCACTCTTTCTCAATTGCAGCAAACTTATCTCTCTCTAGCGCACTTGTGACGAGGCTATTCCAAAATTTGGGTAAGCTCTAGTTCCATCGATTCTTCTGTTGACCCTTACAAATCTCAATATGGCATCAAAGCAAGTGTGAACCTTAGTCACTCAATTCTTTTGGCTGATACAAAAACTATTTGGCTAGTGGCATCTTTGTCATAATGCGAAACTAGGGTTTCTTGGATAATCTCTTCTAGGAGTTCTAGGGGTATAAACCCTAATCTAGGATTGCACTTTTCTTATAGCTTATAGGGTGTTCTTTGGCACTTTTCACTCTTCTTTAAGGCCAATGCCCTCATTCCTAGGGTTACCTAGGGTTTGTACCAGTTGGATCTATAAAGGCAAATTTTTTAAGCCTTCATTGTGAATTTTCCAAAATCCCTAGATGACGGTTGTCCTATGTTTCTCTTAATTAAATAAATCAAATATGAACTTATTTAATCACATAAATGAATATTTCTGAACATACAGCAATCACACATATAGTTGGAAAATGAATAGTGGAAGATATAAATGAATAATACACATGCACAATGATTTTCCCCATCAAATCAACTTATCACCCCAATAATCAAAGCTTACAAGGTATCTCCACAGTTTGTTGTAACTTGGCAGTTGTACAGTAAACAAAACACTATCGAACAGAGAAGGTATGGCTTTGCTAAAGAAAGAAGGGTACAGCTACTGTAGTATGACTATATGACACTGCTTATATATTCCCTCTTGTTGTTTGCTACAGCAGATCTGCACTTTCTCCTCTCAGATGCACTCTCCTTCTTCTCTTGGTCTCTGCTTCTCTCAAGTGTTCCCATGTGTGTTCCAACTTCTCCCATCTTCTCTTATTTTTGCTTTGAGAGAGATAACTAATCTCCTCAATCCTAGCAACTAATTTCCCAAATTTTAGCAACTAATCTCCTTAATCCTAGAAACCACCTTATCTCAACAATGAGGTGTACGGCTAAGATTAGAACAAATCTAACTCACTAATATTCTAGAATATTCATTGAGATTTCTAAGACTAAGAGAAAATGGGAAATTTGACTCACTTTTATTTATTTAAGTGAAATTACAAGATAGTATTATTTTCCACTTTTCCTAAGTGGTCACCAAAAAGTCGTCTCGAACTATTTCTCACATGTTCATACCTAACTTGTGCAAGAAGCTCCTGCTCGAGCTACATTTCTCAATACTCCTTGGTGAGGAAGGAATTCTGCACCAATCCAAGTCTATCTCTGAATGCTTCAAGCTTTCCTTTTGCTAAGGGCTTGGTCAAAATATCGACTACTTGTTGATCAATGGGAATATATTGGAGCTTCATTGCTCCCTTCAGAATCCTGTCTCGAATGAAGTGATATATGATCTCTATGTGCTTGGTCCTCTCATGAAACACTGGATTCTTAGAGAGCTTGATACAACTCTGATGATCACAGTAAATCAACGTGGGATCCAACTCCTCATCAAATAAACCTACAAGCAACTTGCGAAGCCAAATGACCTCACAACTCATTGTACTAGCTTCCATATACTCTACCACTACTAAGCTAAGTGCCACGAAAGTATGCTTCCTGCTAAACCAGGATATCGTCGTTCTTCCCAAGCTAAAGAAGCACCCTGAAGTGCTCATCCTATTTATTGCATTGCCTCCCCAATCTAAGTCCGTATACCCCTGCAACTTCACTTCACCATCTCCAAGATATCTCAGACCATACTCCATTGTTCCCCTTAAATATCTGAGCACATGTTTTGGTGCTACCCAATGCTCCTTCCTCAACTCCACTATGAACTGACTCAAGGTGTTCACTGCAAAACATATATCTGGTCCTGTGTTGACCAAATACATTCAAGAACCTATTAGTTACCTGTGCAACATGGGATCCACCAACTCTGAATCTGAAATTGTCACCTTCTCTAAATTGGTGATCATGTGTGTGACCATAGGTTTGCAATCCTCCATTCGAAATCCCTTCAGGATCCCAAATGCATACTTACCCTGGCCAAGGAATATCTCCCCCAGTTTGTACTAAACCTTCAAACCCAAGAAGTAATGCATCATGCCAATGTCCTTCATCTCGAACTCAGCTGCCATATCTACTTTGCACCCTGCAATGAGCTTCTTTGTACCTGTAAGAAACAGGTCATCTACATATAGCACCAAAATAAGCAAATCAATCCCAACAAATATATAATGTAAGTTACATTCAGTTTCACTTTTGGTGAAGCCCATACTCGGAAAATATCCATCGATCTTGGAATACCATGCTCTCAGTGACTGCTTGAGTCCATACAAGGCTTTCTTAAGCCTACAAACATGGGACTCCTTCCCATTTACCTCAAAGCCCTGAGGATGCTCTATATACACTTCTTCCTCAATGATCCCATTAAGGAAAGTTGTCTTTACATTCATTTGATGTATCCTCCATCCCATGATTGAAACTATAGACATAACTGCTCTAATGGAAGTGTACCTAGCGACTAGAGCAAATGTCTCCTCATAGTCCACTCTCTGTTTCTGGGAGAAACCTCTAGCCACAAACCTCGCCTTGAACTTCTCAATGCTACCATCTGCAACATGCTTGATTTTGTAGACCCACTTGGAAGTTACTAATGGCTTCCCCTCCACTCTTGGCACTATTTCCCAAACATCATTCTTTATGATGGAGGTGTACTACACCATGGCATCCCGCCAAACCTGTTGGTCTACTAACTCCTAAAATTTGGAAGGCTCTGAATCTATGATGTTGCTCATCAATGCCATGTAGTTTGGAAACTTCTTAGAAGGCTTGCTTTCCCTAAATGTGTTCCTAGGAGCCCCAACATACTTCTAAGCATCCCTTAATGTCTATGTGAGCCATCGAGATCTCCTGACAAAACTAGAAGGGGCTAATGTCTCCTCCTCCTCACCTGAAGGTTGTCATCCTGAACTGGAAATTGTCAGTGTCTTTGGTGACCCTTGCTCAACCTTCAAAGCTTCCTGCTCCTTGTTCTTTGTTACTGGAATGGGCTCATGTGACTTCCTGGATATGAAGTCCTCCTCAAATTTTACATCCCTTCTTATTACTATCTTCTTCTGCTCTCGAATATAAGCCTTGTAAGCCTTTGAAGGCTCATTGTAACCCACAAATAAACCCTTCCTATTGGAGGGCTCCAACTTAGTCCTCTTCTCTACAGGTACATGGATATAGACTAGAGAACCAAAGATGTGAAAATGACTCACCTCTGGCTTCACACTAGTGAATGCTTCCTCTAGTATCTTGTCCTCCAAGATCTTGTGAGGGCACCTATTCTGGATGTAGATTGTTGTGTTCCATGCTTCTGCCCAAAGAAACATCGGCGGGTCCTAGTCATGAATCATGGCCTTAGGAGCCCCTATGATGGATCGATTATTTCGCTATGCAACCCCATTTTGTTGTGTGTTATACAAAACAGTCAGCTCCCTCTTGATTCCTACCTCCTTGCAGAAATCCTTGAACTCGTTGGAGGTATACTCACCCCCCATTATCTGATCTCAAAACCTTAATCTTCTTTCCTATCTGGTTCTCAACAAGAGCTTTGAAGTCCCGAAACCTACTAAAGACTTCATCCTTTGTCTTCAAGAAGTAGATCCATGTCTCGCAAAAGAAGTCATCAATGAAGGAAACATAGTACATGCTCCATGTGATTGACGCTACTGACATCGATCCACATACATTTGAATGCACTAGGTCTAGAATCCCCTTAGACATATGCTCGCTACTTGGGAAAGCAACATTGGCATGCTTGTCAAGCACGCACCCTCTACATACTACCTGCTACTGAATGTTGACTTTGGAAAACCTGTGACTATCTCCCTCAAAATAGGCAATGCTCTGTAATGCAGGTGCCCCATCCTCTTGTGCCATAACTGGCACAAGTTGTTTGTGTTATGAACTAGAGCTTGAACAGGTTCACCCTATAACCTATACAAGTTGCCTTCCCTTCACTTGAGTTGATTCTAAGCTAGACTCCTTTGGTTTGATAAGGACCTGTTGGTTTTTGAACTCTATTGCAAATCCCTTATCTTCCATAATCAAAACTCAAAGCAAATTCTTCCTGAAACCTAGAACAAACAACACATCATCAAAGTCTAAAGAGTTACCTAATTGGAGTTGGAAGGGAATGGTACCAACTCATGCTACTCGATACTTGGCATCATCACCAAGTTCAACCTGAACTCTCGAGTCTTGCTCTATTAGACTTGAAAATAACTCTCGATCTGATGTCATATGCCTAGATGCTCCACTTTCCACATACCAAGCGTTCCTCGAAACCACACTGGTAGAAAGGCAAGATACCATCGACAAATCCTTCTTGAACTTGGAGGCAAACTCGCTCATCTTAGTTTCAGATAGGCTGCTACCCAATTTTGTCGTTGCTTCCCTTTACCCTTCTTCTTCTTCGAACATTGTGATGCATAATGGCCAGCCATGCTTATGACATATGAAGCACTTGATTTTACTCCAGTCCTTCTTCCTTAACTATGAGGTTGACTCCTCACTCTTTCCCTTATCCTTGTTGGGTCCTTTACCTCTCCTTCTTGGTTTGACCAATTAGGGCTAGGTTGTAGTCACCACCCTTCTTGTCGGCCTTTGACTCCATCCGAGTCTCCTCCTGGATGTAGTCATCTCAAAGCCTCTCGAATTTAGGAAGGTTCTCACGAGCAGAAATACCCTTGACAAATGGTTCCCATGAAGCAGAAAATCCATTCAATGCCATGTTCATTAGCTCTGCATCTGCAACCTTCTCCCCAACTACTGCAAGTTGATCATAGATCTAGGTGACCTTCATGAGGTAACTAGTAATGGTGTATGATCTGGTCATCTCTGTGAATCTGAGTTTGTTCCGCAATATCATCTTCTTGTTAATGTTCTCTCTGGTAGAGGCTAACCAATGAATCGAACATCTCCTTTGTTGTAATCTTCTCGAATAGGTGAGGAATCAAATGATCCTTCATGGCATCCAAGATCACCTGCTTGGCCTTCACCTCCTTCTTCTTATGTGTTGTCAATTGTTGTGGATCTGTAGGTGGAGTAACTACCTTCTCAATGATATCCAATAGATCATTTTCTTCCAATAGCAATGTTATCCATGCTTTCCAAGACAAGTAATTGGAGGCACCATCTAATATGTCCTCAAATCTAAGGCTTGTCAATGCCATCTTCGAGATCTATTGCACAAACTCCTAAATCTGAAAATAAAACAAAAAATCTTCCCTACAAGAGTGCTTAGTCCTTCAAGCAACAACAATGAAACCCTCTAATTGCTCCAGAGAGGAGGCTTAATGGTCTAAACCGCCTCGTTAGACTATAGCCAGGGCCAGAAAAGGGGTAAACAAGGTTACTAGAGGTCACTCCAGTCAAAGGTGTTATGTTCGAAAAGTGGCATTGAGCTAAATATGGTTAAAAGCGCTTTTAAGTCATTATGAGCTAAAAATAGAACAGATGAGCTAAAATTATAAGTCAACAATGAATTAGGGTTTCAACAGTGAATTAGGGTTTTGGAAAGTTATAAGAGAAGAGTCAGCAACCTAATTCATCATTATGCAGATTATGAATTGTCATTGAGGAGAGAGGCGCATCTCAGGAGAGATAGTTCAGTGGATTTCAGGAGGAAGACACTAGTTGGTTGATTTCGGTGTTGAGAGACACACCCTAGTCACCGGGAAGATCACATAGGTCTTCCATCATTCTTCAGCAGCAGTTACGTAGGGTCCAGCAGCAAGGGCGCGCTTATCCAAGGTAAGGGCACATCTCTTGAGGAGGTTACGTGGATCGACTTGTCCCATCCGGGAGGAGTTCAGAGATTCCCCTCCGACCCAGTTGAGAGGAAGGCAAGGCGCATCTTTTGCCTGATTCCTCGTTAGATTCCAACAGAGGAATCATCTGGGGCACATTTTCCAGACCTGGAAGTGCAGCACTTTTGGCGGACACATTCGGAGTTCCCGAGCGAGCATCAAATCAGATTCAGGGAAACCCTTCCGACCCATTTCCCAGTAGACCAAGGCGATCATTTTGAGATACATCTCAACTGATTCCGACGGTGGAATCACTAGGGAGCATTTTGCCAGTGAGAGAGGGGCGCATTTCCCCCAGGGGGATCCATCCGAGGTCCAGACCCACCAGCAGAGGGGTCGGTCAGTTACCAGGCCTGAGAGCTAGAGCAAGGCGCACCATTTGGGACAGTTTCCAGGCCATTCCAAGAGGTATAGCCGCCAGGGCGAACTTTCCAGACTTCCAGCAGTTACTGTACGAGTTGCCATAGTTCCAGCTCATCCATTGATCCCGCAGTGCTCATCTATTATCAAGTATTATCATTTAGTTTGCTTATTGTATTCCGGCTAAGATCCTTTTGTCTTTTGATCTAGCCGAGTGATTCATTTTATTTAGCCGTATTCGGCCTTTGTACTCCACAGAGATATCATAATATAAACTTTGCAGTTCTTTGTCGCATTTGTTATTTGTATGATCATTTATATGTTGAAAACGATTAATCCTACACACACATTAGCAGCGTTTCCTAGACTAGCCAAGTCAGGAACATTACAGTGGTATCAGAGCTTTAGTCCTGCCAGCCTGTGACTAAAGACGATGAGTGCAGCAGAAGACCCAGAGGGTCGTGAACACGTAGGTGACGAATATGTCACTTACAACAGGCGTAGGGAAAGAAGGTCTAGGCCTCACTTTCCTCCTTTTCCTCCTAGCTCAAAGGAAGATGAAGAGGCACACAGAGAAGCAGAGAGAAGGGCAGAGCGCGAGGCAAAGAGGATGCTATGAGACGAATATGAGCGACCAGAGGGCAGTGGCAAGGCCCCCATGGAGCCAGAGACATCTTTCATGCAGGTTATTAGCGATATGTTAGCTAGTCAACGGACCATGTCTCAGTCCTTGGCACAGGTGGTTGATAGATTGGCTAGAGTGGGCACCCCAGACACACAAGCCCCACATGCAGCACAGGGGAACTCAGGAGCAGGCAGTAGACCCCAGTCACCCACTCGCACATACACCTCTGCGAGTAGGATTCCCAGACCCTTGTTTCCCAGTTTCCAGAGGGCAACCCCGGTAGCAGCACAGCCGCTGATAGCACAGAGGCCGCCCACTCATGCAGAGGACATAGCAGAGTATCGGAGAGAGTACGCAGCATTGGGTCGTGACTTCCATCAGGACATGACCCTAGTCAAGTACTGTGGACTCAGACTCAGGAACCGCCCCAGAGAGCCACGGAGAGGAGGATCGCAACAGCAGCAGGGGCATAACATGGATTTCATCCGAAAAGTTGGTAAACTCACCATACCTTCTTTCGACGGATCGTCCAAATGCACCGCCAGAGCTTGGGTACAAAAGCTAGACACATACTACAAGCTCAATCAGATGACCGAGACAGAGGCCATCAATTTCGCGACCTTACACTTGGAGGGTGAGGCACACGAGTGGTGGTATCTTGGATTGGTGACATTGGGTCACAGTCACATCACCTCCTATAGGGAGTTCACAAAGAGGCTCATGGACAGGTTTGACAGCAGGGATCCCGAGATCCACTCCAGGGATCTAGCCCAGTTGAGACAAACTGGCACAGCAGAGGCGTTCATCACGAAGTTTCAGCGGGTAGCCATGGCAGTGAGAGATATATCAAAGCCTAGGCTAATCATCCTATTCACAGAAGGACTCACAGAGCCTTTGAGAGGATGGGTGAAGGCATACAGGCCTCCCACCTTGCAGGATGCCATCCTTCACACTCGAGATTTGGCAAACTCAGTGCCAAAGACTAAAACCTTTTCCAAACCCTTCGTACCCCAAAAGGATCGAGACAGGAAGCCATTCCAGAGAGAATGGAAGGGCAAGGAAAAGTTGGATGATGAGACTAGGCGAGAGCTTATGAGGAAGAAGCTTTGCTTCAACTGCAGAGACCCTTGGGTCCCAGGCCACAGGTGCATGGGCAAGGGAGAGATTCATTATATTGAGGTGGCAGTAGACAGTGTGGACAGTGAGGAGGAGCAGGACAATGGATCCACTAGCTCAAAGGAGGAGTCAGCACAGGCAGAGGAGCAGCCTCCTCGTAGACCACCGACACCAGCAGGAGACCATCCTCCAGTAGTCCCACAGTTGCCTGAGCAGGCTAACAGGAGGAAACCATCAAAGGGAGGAGTCATAGCGACCCTTTCTGGTGTTCCCAGGTATGATACCCTTCAGATCAAAGGGACTATTTAGGGGCAACGGGCAATCACCCTGATAGATGGTGGGGCCACCCACAACTTCATCAACGCTTCACTAGTATCGAGATGGGCACTTCAGACAGAGGAGTTTGAGGGGTTTGATGTTGCAGTAGCAGATGGCCACACAGTGGAGTGTCTAGACAGAGTCCCAGACTTGGAGGTAAAGTTAGGCAACTACACAGTGAGAGACACATTTTATGTAGTTGACCTATCTGACACAGATGTAGTGTTGGGAGTCCAGTGGATGATTACCTTGGGAAAAATCACCACCAATTACCAAACCTTGGAGATGGAATTCAGAGACCATGACGGGAAGAAGGTTGTTCTAAGAGGTATGTCGACAGGAGCACCCAGGACAGTTTCAGCCAAGAGGATGGAGAGGATATTCAAACATGGGGAGGTAGCATATGTAGCCGAGTGTTTGATCACTACGTGGAAGGATTTAGAGGGTCGACAACAGTATCATACAGAGATCAAGAATTTGTTGGGACGACATCAACAGGCTTTTGAGTCGATTCCACCAGGGAGACCACCTGACATGGGGTTTGAGCACACCATTGAGTTGGAAGAGGGGGCCAAACCAATTATCACCCCCCTATCGTCATTCTAGGAGGTTCAAGGATGAGATAGAGAAGGCAATCAAGGAATTGCTAGCGATGGGACACATCAGACCGAGCAGCAGCCCATCCGCTTCTTCAGTTGTCTTAGTTCTGAAGAAGGATGGCACCATGAGGATGTGCATTGATTACCAAGCCTAGAACAAGAAAACCATCAAGAACCGGTATCCTATCCCATGCATTGACGAGTTGATGGATGAATTGCATGGGGCAGTTTTCTTCTCAAAGATTGATCTACGCTCTAGGTATCACCAGATCAACATCTGAGAGCAGGACATAGAGAAGACGGCATTTCGATGTCACTTTGGACATTTCAGGTTCCTGGTTATGCCATTTGGGCTAACCAATGCACCCGCTACGTTCCAGACTTGCATGGACCAAATATTCAGGGATCAGTTGAGGAAATCAGTCTTGGCTTTCTTCGACGACATCTTGGTCTACAACAAGACATGGCAAGAGCATATGAGGCACTTGGATGAGGTATTGAGCATCATGAAGGCACAGTCATTATATGCCAAAGAGTCTAAGTGTGAGTTCGGTATGACAGAGTTGCTTTACTTAGGCCATATCATCAATGCACAGGGGGTACAGGTGCACCAAGAAAAGATCAGGGCCATTCTAGACTGGCCAACGCCCAAGAACGTAACAGAGTTGAGGAGTTTCTTCGGGTTGTGCAGCTATTACATGCAGTTCGTCCGGGGTTTTTCTCAGCTTGAAGCACCGCTGACGGATCTTACCAAGCATGGGGATTTCATTTGGACCGAGGAATCACGGAAAGCCTTTGATCATGTGAAGGAATTCATGAGCACTTGTCCAGTGTTGGCATTACCAGACTTCACCTTGCCATTTGTACTAGAGTGTGATGCATCCGGCGAGGGTATCGAGGCAGTTTTGATGCAGGGAGGACACCCCATTGTATTCGAGAGTAGGAAGCGCAGTCAGCCCGAGAGGTTGTACTCCATTTATGACAAGGAGATGTTGGCAATCATGCATGCCTTGACCAAATTCAGACAATATTTGGTGGGCAACAAATTCGTGGTCAAGACAGATCACAACATCTTGAAGTATTTCCTTGAGCAGAAGGACCTCAATGAGCGCCAACAGAAACGGGTGACGAAGGTACAAGCATTCGACTTCGACATAGAGTATGTCAAGGGGAAGAAGAACATTGAGGCTGATGCACTATCGAGGAGACCTGTGACCTGTTCTTTGATGGATATTTCAGCAGATTGGAAATCCCACTTGTTAGTGGAATATTCCAAGAACAAGTTCGCTTGTGAGGTGATGGATGGACAGATACAGGATGATAGGTATAGGGTCATTGACGATGTCATATTCTACAAGGATAGAGTCTACTTGGTGCCAGATTCGGGGCTCAAGAAGAAGATCCTCACAGCAGTTCATGATTCACCACTAGCAGGCCATCAGGGGTTTTTCAAAACCTACAGACAGATCAGGGAGAGGTTCTCTTGGAAGGGCCTCAAACAGGACGTTATGAGACACGTCAGTCAGTGTGTGACTTGCCAGCAGAACAAGTCAGAGCATGCTCTTCCAGCAGGGCTACTTCAGCCACTCCCCATTCCAGAGCAGAAATGGGAGAGTATATCGATGGACTTGATCACAAACCTACCCAAGGTCCAGGGTAAGGACTGTATATATGTAGTGGTCGACAGATTTGACCAAGTTTGCTCACTTCTATGCCATACCGACAGAGTACAGCGTAGTTCAGGTAGTCGAGCTATTCTTCAGGAAGGTCTTCAGACTTCATGGGTTGCCGAGGAACATCTTCAGTGACAGGGACAGTCGGTTCATGGGGACATTTTGGAGAGAGTTGTTTCGGTTGGTGGGGACAGAGCTTACACCCAGCACCAACTATCACCCTCAGACAGATGGGCAGACCGAGATTATCAACAAGTGGGTTGAAGGATATTTGAGGAACTATGTAGGTGGACAGCAGAGAACATGGGTAAAGTGGCTACATCTAGGAGAGCATTGCTACAACACCACTTTCCACATGTCCATTGGTATGACACCCTTCCGAGCATTGTACGGATATGATGCTCCCACTTTGGTAGACTTGGTTTTCAGGGAGAGCAGAGCTCCCAAGGCCAAGGATTGGATCATAGAGAGTCAAGAGATTTTCAAGTTGTTGAAAGAGAACCTACAGACGGCACAGAACCGACAGAAGATGAGTGCGGACAGGCACAGGATAGAGCGTAGCTTTGAGGTTGGGGATTTGGTTTTCTTGAGACTCCAACCTTACAGACAGTCATCTCTGAAGAAGAGTGGGGTCGAGAAGCTCAAGCCCAGATTTTATGGCCCTTACAGGATCATGCGCCGAGTAGGTGAGGTTGCTTATGAGTTATAGCTTCCAGACGGAAGCAAGATTCATAACGTGTTCCACGTATCTTGCCTCAAAAAGACAGTGGGACAATTCATTAGCACATCAGAGGAGCTTCCCCCATTGGATGAGGAGGGACAGTTGGAGTTGGTTCCGGAGGAGGTTTTGGAGTTTCGGGAGCGGAAACTGAGGAGCAGGGTCATCAGAGAGTGTTTGATTAGATGGAGAGGGCTTCCAGTAGAGGACGCTAGTTGGGAGAGAGAGCAGGTGTTGTAGCACCCTGGACTGGTATTGCTTGAGGACAAGCAATTTCAGGAACAGAGGACTGTAATGTCTCTTTCCAAATAGGAGCTCTAGAGAGGAGGCTTAATGGTCTAAACCACCCCATTAGACTATAGCTAGGGCCAGAAAAGGGGTAAACAAGGTTACTAGAGGTCACTCCAGTCAAAGGTGTTATGTTCAGAAAGTGACATTGAGATAAAAATGGTTAAAAGCACTTTTAAGTCATTATGAGCTAACAATAGAACAAATGAGCTAAAATTAGAAGTCAACAGTGAATTAAGGTTTCAGCAGTGAATTAGGGTTTTGGAAAGCTATAAGAGAAGAGTCAGCGACCTAATTCATCATTATGCAGATTATGACTTGTCATTGAGGAGAGAGGCGCATCTCAGGAGAGATAGTTCAATGGATTCC
>SNQJ01S0001742.1:324319-357354 GCA_010110895.2 Picea sitchensis
ATAAAAACTACTTGCAAGGGCACCCAATCATTGACAACAACCATAACACATCAGCAAAACCAATACTACAGTTGGTTGTTATAAAACAGCAGAAAACAAACTTTATGACAGCAGAAAACTTAGTGTCTTAGCTTGGTCAAAGACAGACCAAGAAGACTGCTGATAGGACCTGGAATTTCTACAAATACAAGCAAAAAAAGAAGGGAGTGCTCTTATCATTCTTGGGCGGGTCGAATCACTGCCCTACTTTGAAGCAAGAGTCTATGGATGTACTTGGCAAGGCCACTTCCCGCTGAAGATAATGAAAGTTATCACCTCATATCTTTGAAGGAGATACCCAACTTTTAGTAACATAACTATGCATCAAAATCCCATTCATTCAATCACCCATACAAATGTAGTGGATATAAATACAATCTTGATGTAGTAAGAATAATATCTAAAATACAACATAATAAGCATTCAAAATGCAACAATTTTATGCCAATTCTTGTCAATGAAAGCAAAACATACGCCTCTAGCAAAGAGAAGGTCAGGTGAATTATCTCCAAATAAATACAAGCAGTAAAATAAGGGAGTCCTCTTATTGAAGATGCAAGGAAGATATTTACATTCATATTCAACATCCAAGTTCCCTCTAAAATACAACAACTAACATAATTGATTTAATTAGCCAACAACAATTTCATAGAAAATGTTAATGCTACCAATATACTTGACAGGAAGACACCATGACTAACTTAACTAACAATTTTTAATAAACAATACATAGATGACTGTTGCGTCAACATGAAAAATAAAGCTACTCGTAGGGATAGACTGAGTGATTGGGATTCACAATGTTAACATCGGCCACCTCGGTTTGAATCCTGTCTAACCTCAATCTATGATTGCGAGCTTTGCATGAAAGCTAGGGTTTATAGTGGCAGACCAACATTTTTGAACCTGCATTCTCGCGCATGCGATTCAGCTCAATTACCCATTCCCCCAGTCGGAAGAAAAAAAACATGCAAAATAAAGCTCAAATACAGAATGTGGTGACAAGGCATAATGACTATATGGATTGACCAGAAGATAAGAACTCTCGACCAATTCACTATAAGGCAAGACATGTTCTGAAATTATAAGAGCATAATTTCTTAGCAATCCAAGGGAAAGAATATCTTCAAAACATTGGCATTGTGTATAACTATCCATCAATAGTTGCCAATCTCAAAATGCACAAAATAGTACTCAATTAAATGTTCAAATACACGGGCTTCTAGGTTGCACCTAATAAGTTTCAGGTTGAATGGATGGATAAAACCTTTGACATATAGATGGAATCTGCAATATTCTATTCTAAATCATAAAAATATGATTGCATCACCACTTCTAAACATCTAGAAAAAGCTCACATTTCTTCAAATAAAAACATTTTGTTTCAAAATGCCACATGAATATACAATGTGTTCGATAAAATAGTGTATTCCCACACAGGATGAACACCTTAAGTAACCGCTCACACAACCAAATCAAACATCAATACCCCTGTGTTTTTACATGGTTAAAACCCCCTAAGAGGGAAACAATCCACGTCCCTGGCCAACGTGGACGCTTGAGGCAATATATTAATGGAAAAGAAAAAAATTGTACCTTAGAGTTTCTCATAATCGATCAGCAACAAATGACCCTCCATGCTCTTTAAATAGAGATCATGGGCCAATTGGGTGTTAAATCACGGATCAATAGTCGTTAGTATCAAGGAGAATATGAGTCGTCGGATCATTTTATATCTAGAAGATATCGTGACCGTCTGATTACATAACTACAAATGCATACTAAAGAAACACATTTTACTTGAAGACACATTAGACCAAGTTGATCTTAACTAACTCCTAAGTGTCTAAATATCCTAACATCCCCCCTTAAAAACAACTTGGGATAGGATTGAAGGATTTACAAAGGTGACACACCAGGAGAAGAAAGGAGGCATTAGAGCCTATCCCCCCTTAATGCCAACTTGCAGAACTCCTAACATACATCGAAGTTTGGAAAACTTTGTTTCTGTAAGACTTTGTGAAAATGATTACAACTCGATCATCTCTAGGGAAAAAGAGCACTTCAAGAACGCAATCATGAATGAGCTTTCTAATGAAGTGCATTTGTAGCTCAATGTGTTTGTTGTGCTGATGTTGAACTTGATCTTCAACGAGCTTGATAGCACTCTAATTGTCACACCAAAGGGTGGTCAGATGTTGCTACTGGAATCAAAACTTCGAAAGGATTTGTCAAAGCCACAAGGCTTCTTGACTTGCATTAACCTTTGCTCGGTACTCTGCTTTTGTTGAAGAAAGAGAAAGAGTCGGTTGCTACTTACAATCTCAACTAACAAATCCAAAACCAAGACTGAAAACATAACCTGCAGTAGATTTCCAATCATCAAGGTCACCAACCCAATCGAAATCAGTGAAACCAACCAACAATGTAGTCACCCTTGAACTGTAATGTATCCAAACTGAATTGTACCTCGAATATACCGAAGTGTCATTTTTGTTTCTTTCAAATGGCTCTCATGGGGTGTTTGCATATATCATGGAAAAAGACCAACAACAAAGAAAATATCAAGACATGTATGAATCAAATACAAAAGGCTACCAACTCACTGACGATACAAAGTGGCAACTACTTCAGGTGTAGTATAGATGGCAGCAAGTTTGATTCCAAATTGGAAGGGAGAAGGGGATGGTTTAGAATCTTCCATGTGAAAGTGATGAAGGTCACATGCATACTTAGATTGGGAAAGAGAAATTCCTTCCTTGGTTTCCAATACTTTGAGGCCAAGGAAATAATGCAAATAGCCTAATTCTATGATTTCAAATTTCTTCTTGAGGTTGGATTTCACATGGATTAAGAGTTTAGAGTCACTACCAGTGAAGATAAGGTCATCAACCTAAAGAACAAGTATAATGAGATGGCTTCTTACTTTGTTGGTATAAACATTGGGGCCAAAATGACATCTAGAAATCCAGTGTCAAGAAGAGAGCTATCCATTTTAGCATACCAAACTCGAGGAGCTTGCTTAAGACCATAGAGAGATTTCTAAGGCAGCATACAAGGTTGGAGTCATTTTGAACATAGCCAAGAGGTTGAGGTTGGATTTTACATGGCTTAAGAGTTTAGAGTCACTACTAGTGAGGATAAGGTCATCAACCTAAAGAACAAGTATAATGAGATGGCTTCTTAATTTTTTGGTATAAACATTGGAGCCAAAATGACATCTAGAAAGCCAGTGTCAAGAAGAAAGCTATCCATTTTAGCATACCAAATTCGAGGAGCTTACTTAAGACCATAGAGAGATTTCTTAAGGCAACATACAAGGTTGGAGTCATTTTGAACATAGCCAAGAGGTTGAGGTTGGATTTCACATGGCCTAATTCTATGATTTCAAATTTCTTCTTGAGGTTGGATTTCACATGGCTTAAGAGTTTAGAGTCACTATCACTGAGGATAAGGTCATCAACCTAAAGAACAAGTATAATGAGATGGATTCTTACTTTTTTGGTATAAACATTGGGGCCACAATGACATCTAGAAAGCCAGTGTTAAGAAGAAAGCTATCCATTTTAGCATACCAAACTCGAGGAGCTTGCAAAAGACCATAGAGAGATTTCTTAAGGCAGCATACAAGGTTGGAGTCATTTTGAACATAGCCAAGAGGTTGTTCCATGTAGATTTCTTCTTGCAAATCCCCATGCAAGAAGGAGAATTTAACTTTTATTTGATGGACCTCCCCCCTATGTGAGGCGGCAAGGGATAGAACAACCCGTATGGAATTCATTTTGGCAACAAGGGCAAAGGTTTCATTGCAGTTAATTCCTTCTACTTGAGAGAATCCTTTGTCAACTAACTAGGCCTTATGTCTTTCAACACTTCCATCTGACGCAAACTTAGGTCTATATACCTATTTACACCTGACAAGTTTTCTTCCTTTCAAAAGAGGTACAAGATCCCAAGTACCGCTCACCATTAAGGAACGATATTCTTCATTCATTGTTGTGTCCCAATCTAGATGGCCAAAAGCTTCTACAATTGTGTCTAGATCACGAGTCTTTGAAACTTGAGCCAAAAGAGAGGAGGCTCATTGGAATTGTGAATGTGTATATCGTTGATTTGTAGGATCACCAGCAAGATCATAGTTTCTTCTCGTGTTGAATGGACCCATCTAGCAAGCAGTGGCGTTGGTGCAGATTCATGTCCAATGGACTCAATAGGAGGAAGGTGAGCAGATGAACATGGATTGTCATCCTCACAGTGATCATCTGAAGAAGAAACCAGAACAAGATCACTAATAGAGATGTGGGAAGAGAAAATGGCACAGACGTCGAAGATGGCTTGCAGTCTGAAATGGCACAAATGTCTAATTAGGCTCGCAGGTCGAGAGATTTCCATCAAATTTAACATCTCTTCTAATAACTATTTCATCGAAATGAGGTTGAGGAAGTATGTAACCTTTGACATCTTCAAAATATCCAACAAAAAATGCACTTCTCACTTTTAGGCTATAATTCGTTCATTTTCTCATAAAGAATGTGACCCCCTGCTTCACTACCAAATACACGGAAGTGGCTTACATCTCACTTAATTTTAGTCCATGCCTCTTCCAATGTTATATTTTTTAAAGACTTTGTGGGAGTGTGATTTACTATGTAATTGGCACAATTGATATCTTTTGCCCAATAATGAAGACATAAACCCTTCTATTGGATCATACAATTTGCAATTTCCTTTAATGTGTGATTTTTTCTCTTAGCAACACCATTTTGTTGTGGTGTATATGGAACAGTATGTTGCATTTGAATACCTTGTACAGTGTAGTAAGTTGTAAATTTGTTATTCACATATTCACCTCCATTATCTATTCTTAACATTTGTAGTTGATGTCTAGATTGCTTTTATACAAGGGCCTTGTAGCCCAAAAACATGTCAAAAACTCCACTCTTAAGTTTTAAGAAATAAACTCAAGTGCATCTAGAGAAGTCATCAATGAAAGTTAAGAAGAAATTGCACCCACAGAAAGGAAAAGGAAGTGAACCATACAAATCACTATGAACATGTTGCAAGGGGGCTAAGGCGTGCCAAGAGACACATTTGTCAAAATTGTCCCGATGACGTTCTCAAGAACAAAGTCGACACAAACACAACCTCTGCAAGAAACGAGAGGAAGACCCGTCACCGTATTTTGATTACATAGCTTCTGCAATGAGCGATAGTTTAGATGACCAAACCGCTCATGCCAAAGTTATCTCAAGTCATTACTATGAGCAATAAAAACTGATGGTGAAGGTGATGACCCAAAGTTATCAAATTTGTGCAACCTGGTAATATCCTCAACAATTCTAGTTGCTAGGACATGCTTAGGATATTTGTAATCCTTGATTACAACTTGGTGAGGTGAAAACTCTATTTTTTTACCTTAACCTAAATGAGTGATTTGATATACTGATAGAAGGTTGCAGGAGAGACTTGAAACACATAATACATCATTAAAATGACCATCATCTAACTGAATTGTTCTAAACCCTACAACACTAAGAGATCTATCATTACCAACAAATATTTGTTTTGTGTTACAAACATTCAGAGAAAAAAAATTGGCAAAAAATGGCTTTATCCTTAGCCATATGAGAAGGATGATCTAGAATCAATAAGCCACTCATCAGAAGAAGAAGTAGATGTTGCATTGAAGGAAAAACTAGAAACAGAAAGTGCATGTCCATGAGAAGAAGAGTTGGAAGAAAAAGAATCAAGATTGATGTTGTGCTTCTTCATTATTGCTTCTAAGGCCTCCATCTTTTAAAACATTCAGACTCTAGATGACCATCTCACCCAAAAAAATTGCAATGTCTGTTAGTCTTCTTACTTTTTTATTTTGGTCCCTTGTCACCATTGGGAGTTAAAGTTGGCTAAGAGAATTTGGGACCCTTGTTTTGCTTCTTGTTGCAAGGATGTTGCTTCTTTGGATGCTTGCATTTCTCTTTTTGTTGGGCCACTAAGGCTTTGTTAGATGTACTTGCAGTGTTGATCACTCCAAGATGCAAGAGTTTATCTTGCTCTTTAATCAAAGAATCACAAAAAGACTCAAGAGTGGGAGTTGTGTAATAATCCCCTAGAACTTTTCTAGTGGAGTAAAAAGTAGATACAAAAACAAAATATGCACTACCTAGCTTAGCAGGAATAATATATATACATCAATCATCCTTCGTAGTTATTTTACAGTCTTTAAGTAGAAGTCTAAGTGTTTTGAGCTTAGATAAATAATCTTCAATGCAAGGGAAATCATTGAGATTTAAAGAAATTAATTAACTTTCAAGCTAGTGGCCTTGAATCACATTGTGTTTACCAAATATGGCTTCCATCGTATCCCAAGCTTCATCTAGGTCATCAATGCCTTGAAGGTGAAATCATAAATCAAGAGAGATGGACATTTCGATTAATCCACGTGCTTCATCATTTTTACTATCCCATTTGGCATTATTTTCAACATCAGTGGGAGATTCTTCTTTTTCCAAAGTAATTTGATACAATCCTTTACTTCATAGTACATCCTCCATGTGGGATTTCCATGAGAAGTAGTTGGTACTAGTAAGCGAAAGATCACTTGGAGTAGCCATATTAAAGCATGTAGAGAATATGGATTCAAAGACTAAAATTGATTGTCTAAACAGAAAACTCTCGAAAAATTGACAGTATAAAAAAAACGACAATAAAAACAAACTTCAGATGTGAAAGTTATGTCATTTTTAAAAAAAAAAAGGTATAAAAAGTAACCAAAATGTCACGTTGCAAGCAGAAGTTGGCCCACATGGTGATGGATGCACAATGAGGTTGTTTAGTAAAAAATTTCCTTTATTTCTCTAACTTTGCCTTTAAGTTCACTTTTACAAATAAGTTACTTAAGAAGTGACCCACTTTTATAAAATAAGTGAGAATCATTTTTATGATAAAGTTACTCTATAAACTAAAGTTGAATGCAAAAAGTAACTTAAAAAAATGAATATTAAAGCTATTTTATAGTGATTCACTTTTTTAATTTAAGTGAAATGCACTTTAAAAAAAAGTTATGGGATAACTCAAAGCTACATGAACTTTTTCAAAAAGTAACTTAAAAAAAAAAGACTTGAACCCAAGACCTCTTATTAAATAAAGTAACTTTCAACCAAGTGAACTAATGCAAATATATATCAAATGGTAATAAGTTGGAAGGGGGCTTTTTTCACTCTTTGCCTCAAAGTGCGTGCTTACCCCCACAACCCTTGTTTTTGCCTGCAAAAAAACTTCAATGACGTCGCGCAGAAAAACAAACAAAATTCTATAACTTTACAGTAATGGGGTTAGATCTCGATTAGCTTGCCCAGAAAATGTAAGTTTTCTCTCTATTTCTAATTTGTTGAACTCACATAAAATGCGGAGCAAAAAGCATACACAGAAAAGAAAACATTTTCCGCTTTGTTGTTGATGTGTCGAGATCACACACAACGCACGGCAAAGAGCATACGCAAACCAGAAAGAGTAGCAAACCAGGAATAAAAATAGTAAAACCGAAATATTAACTCCGAAAAACATTTAAAAGGGCGTAAACAAACTTTATACCTTCGGATCTGACAAAAAATGCCATATGTTGGGCAAACGAAAACATTTTCGAGTGAAATGAAGTGTTTCCAATTGAAAGTAGCACTCTAGATGCAATGGAACAATCCACTCAGCCTAGAAATGCATGGAAATAATAAAACCCATAAATCTTTTGTTGTATGCGGTTACATAGGTTCAGGATCTCGGTCAACAACAGAAGCGAGTTTTCAAACGGGTTCTGATACCATGTTTGACAAAACAAGGTATTCCCACACAAAACGAACACCATAAGTAACCGCTCACACAACTAGATCAAAGATCAATACAACAATATTTTTACGTGGTTCAAACCCTCTAAGAGAGAAACAATCCACAATCCTAGCCAACGTGGCCACTTGAGACAATATATTAATGCAAAAGAAAAAAATTGTACATAAAAGTTTCTTACAATTGATCATTAGCAAATGACCATCCATGCTCTTTAAATAGAAATGATGGACTAATTGGGGTGTTAAAGCATGGATCAATAGTCGTTAGTATCAAGGAGAATATGAGTCGTCAAAACACTCTATGTCTATAACATATCGTGACCATCGGATTACATACTACAAATGCATACTAATGCATATTAAAAAACACACTTTTACCTAAAGACACATTAGAGCAGGTCGATCTCAACTGAGCAAGTCGATCTCAACTAACTCCTTAGTGTCTAAATATCCTAACACAATGCCATTCAACACTTATTAGCCAAATAAGAAAAACACAAAGAGTGAAGACTATCCAAAGGTGAATGCAATCAGACAATGTACACAGATGAAGAAAGACAGTCTAGTCTATGCAAAGCAATCCATAATGACTCAATGACACAGTTGGCTTCAACACTTCCTTGTTAATGATCTCAGTAAGTTGTACCTAAATTGTTAGTGGGAATTTGGAAGCAACAAGCATGACTACTGAAATCGTGTGCTAAGAAACATCTCAACTAATTAAATAACTGTTTGCAGAAAACAACCCGAACAAAACTCAAGAATTGATAATGCACTTAATTGTGGTTGTTTAGTTGCCATTAAATCTAAAACACACATCTCTTTTTTCATCCCCAACTCACCTGAATAGTGAATTAGAAACGACTAGCCACATATGGAAATCCCATGATTGTTTCCTAAAAGAAAAGTGCATCGATGTATGTAAGGAAAGATGAAACACTGATAATATGGAAGCTTCCTAAGCATACCTTGCAATGACCATCTACAAAAATCAAACGAGGACGTCTGGGTAAGCCAGCAACTCGTGAAGTGGCATATGCACTGTACCAATCTGTAAATGTGTGAAACAAATTGGCATACTCAAAACGTGTTACAAGAAGTGCCGGTTCCTCAATCCACTGCAATCAACCGGCAACGCATATTTAAACAGTGCCAAACTAATGAATGTCTATTTTACAATTTAAACAATAGATTTCAATACCTGTAAGAGATGAAGCAAACTCCTTTCAAATTCTAGTACAGAAATATCCTTAATATCGGCAGAATATAGAAAAATAAATAAGGAACATTGGATAAACAAGAATTAACAATCAGTGATGTACAGGCTTATTCTCATAGTATGCACTATCAGCAGTGTTGCAATGCCTTGACTAATAACCAATAACAGCATTTCATATACAGAGTAAAAACAACCTTCAGGCACCCTCACTATAAACGGGGCAATAGCCATGCTCACATTGCCTGAATAGAACATAACATGAAATTTTACGTTTGGGACAGAAACAAACGCTGATTTTCAGTATGCTAAAATGAGGAAAGCGTGATAAATCTTGAAAGTTTTCTTCTTTCACCTAGTTAAATGTGACATGCTTTAAAGATATGCAGTTAAACTTAGAATAAAATACCCCAACCTATGTTGTGGATAAAAAAGAAAAATAAAGGAAATGTTACAAATACAACTAAAATTTAGATATAGATACTTACAACTGGCAATTTTTGTATGTAAAACTGCAGCAGTGGTTTGATTCTTATGTTTTTATCTCTCTTTTCTTGGGTTTGCGGGGCAGGTAGCCGTAGAATTGCATGGAGTGGGGTTAATTGAGTGTGGAGGATAGATTGTTTAGCATTGGGGTTGTGGCAAAAACATATTGTATTACTTATATTTTAATTATAGACTGTTGACCTCTAACTTTTTAATAAATAGTAACGTATACGTGACCAAATATATTAAGAAATATTATCCACCTACATACAATATCTTGCTCTCTCTTTTGTGGGAACATGATTGCATGCTCGAGTGTATGCTTACTTTCGAGTACATGCACATGTAAATGTGTCTGGGCACTAATCTCTCTCTCCACACCCATTTATCATGCATGCATGAGAAACCAATAAAAAAATTATTAAATCATTAGAAAATATTATTGTTAATTGTAAACATTATTAAACTTGAAAAATATTGTGATAATTATTTGCCATGGGTATGCACCAGTGTGTGTGGACACAAATATACATATGTGTATGTTTATACACATGTATTTGCATATTTATGTATATCTACTTATAGAGTCTGTATACACACACTAAACACATTATGTGTGTGTAAACATATTCATGTGTCCACCCAATGCAAACAATTATCAATGATATCTCCTTCATTGTTCCATAAGTTAACATGGAGATTGGCCGAGACTTGACCACCATGATAAACAGTTAACACATATTTTTATGTTCTTATAATTAGATGATATTTTAATAATCTTTTTGTATTTTGAAGCATTTAAATTTCATATACTTTATTCATGATGTTGTCATTGAACAAATGAGCCGAACGGTCGAATGCAGGCATTCAAAACATGAACCTCATTCAAAACAGAAATTTACACCCATCCATTCAATCAACAAATGGTAGGAAGTATAACAAAGAATGGAAAGGAATTCATATTATATTGATGTATACTACATGATGTTAGACAGATTAATGCTATCCGATCCAAGGTCTATGTCTCTTGTGATCATTTATACATACAGGGCTGATGTAATTGCTTACATAACAGACTCAACTACTCTAACCTAAGCTAGTGGATCTGCCTCCCCCACTGAAAAATACTGATCTGTATCCTTTATGAATACACCAGAATCCATGCAGGATCTGTACCTAATACAGATCTGTCTCAAATCCTTATAGAATCCTGACTGAATATGCTATGTACAGATTTAGTGCCATATGCTTACAAAAACCCAAAAACAAACACACACACACACACACACATATATATATATATATTATTTTGTACCTTTTTCCCTTGGAAAATACATCCCCAGGAAACTCCCGGGCACTTCCCCTCATTCTGAGGATGCTACCCACTGTAAAGTGGGCCATGTAGACAATTGTATGTTGACCTGGTAAGGACATCGAGTGAGGCCCACATATGCAGAGGCCGCCAGCCCAGGGACTTGACCCCAAGACCTCCTGCTTGCTATTCACAGCTCTCAACCACTTGAGCTAACCCACCGGGCTAGTATATTATTTTATACTTATAACAATATATATATATATATATTAATGCATCCCATATAAATATTAAAAACAACATACAGTAATTTGTATACCATGTACTGTATAGACAGTATAATGTCTATACTATGTACAGTGTATTGTACAGTGTGCATGTGATATTTTTTGGCAAGTGTAAACGATTTTTTTGATCCATGGGGACCTATGAACCCTAACTCTAGATTGTACAGTATAGAATTATATTTTATGTGTATGTGCGTTGGTAAGGGTAAAGCCTTTTTTTCATCAATGGGGAGCTTTGAACCCCAACTCTGCATTGTTGTGGCGATGTCAACTTTAATGTGGGAGCCATCAAACTCAGCCAACTCATACAACACTTGATCAAGCATGATTCTGCCTCAAACCCAATGCACTCCAAAAGACTAAAAAATCAATCCCAAAACACTCACATACGAAACGCTCACTGATAATTCAACTTCTTGGGCTTTTTCCAGTTTTTACAGTATGTGGGGCCCAAGGGAAAGCTCTAATAGACCGCACAACTTATGGCCAGGGTTTATGGATAAATAAAAACCCTATTTCACTCCATTTGTTTTCATTCTATAACTCATTTAACTCATGTTTGCCAGGGTTTTGAGTGGGATTCTTGCTAGCTGTTGAGAAGCAGATTTGTGAGAGATTGGAGGAGAGATTGAAGGTTACCATAGTCACATTCAACTGTTGTTGGAGAGCTACAGAGGTAAGCTCTGAGCCCATTCTAGGTTGGTTTTTTATCCCCTTTGTCTTGTATGTTTTCAATGTTGAATGTTCTCTTCTCCTACTCTTTCCCATTCCTTCTCCATCACTCTATTGCAAGTTTTCCTCTAGAAGCATGATGGGCATGTAGTGTATGCTTTAGTTTTTTATTATCATGGTGTTGATGGGCAATAACAATGAAGGGGAAGAATATGAGAATCTTCATAGTGAGTATGGACCATACTATGGAGACAAGGAAGAAGTATAAAGGATTGAAGGGGATTACACTGAAAGAGACGGTGAAGATAAAAACAAAGATAGTTTAACACCTTTGTGGAAGTACGTAGCAAGGCTCAAGGAAGGGAAAGGGGGTGGAACCACTAAATTTGCATGCCCTCATTGTAGGAAGGCTTACACAAGCTCATATACCCAAGCTCATTTACCCATCATGTGAGGAAGCACCTTTATTGGTTATTTCTGAGTGATGAAATGAAGAACATAGAAATCATAACCTACATCAAAGTACCAAAGGAAGATGGACAAAAATACACCAAGGAAGAGTTGGAAGCACAAAATAAATCAAAAAAAAAAAAATGGTTCAATCTGATGCCTCATATAGAATGTTCGGCCAAACCCCATCCGCACATGCTAATGAATCCATGTCCATGAATACAGATCATAAAACAATAGCATATGTCCTTGACTAGAATGGTAGGGACATGGATGCAAAAGTGTGCATGTTTCTCTATGTGTGTGGCAGACCATTCAATGTTCTTTGCTCCCCCTACTGGCATGATAGGGTTACTACTATAAAAAATGCTCCTTCCTAAAGGATACAAGAGCCATAGGTACAAAGCCAAACCCCGGTGACTTAACAAGGAAGAGGCCCAAAACCATAATGCTTGGGACAGTTTATAAATGATTGGACCGAATTTGAGGCATCCATTGTATCTCATGGTTTGACAAATGTTAAAGGCGAGCCATTGCTAAATGTTCTCGGTGTCTTTGCTAGTGGTGTGGTCTTCCTTGCAGCCCATGACTATTCAAATTGTTACAATACTGGTGCTAAGATTGCAAACACCTTATTAAAAACCATTCAATAAATTGTGTTGTACAATATCATTCAAGTTATTAAATCTAATTGTAACATAATTGAAGCAATCGTTGAGGATATATTTCCTAACATATTTTGCTCTGGGTGTTTGGTGCACATATTTGTTAGATTTAGGGAAAATAGAAAAAACAATAATATCCTTTTACTTCTGTTCACTGATATAAATGTAGATCAACACATTAAAACAATGACTTAAGCAGATATGAACATAGACAGTAAGATCTGAATATATAGAAATAAATTCTGAACATAAACCAAAGATTTCTGAGGGCAGAAAAATAAACCTTGAGCTTACCTCTAGCCAATGAAGAATGTACCTGTCACATGTGGATGTTGTCCTCTTTAATATGATCCAGAAAATCAGCTTAAAGTTCATGGATCAAAACTCTAGGGTTTTGATCTCTATCATGAAGATAGGTAGACAGTTTTGCCAAGGAGAGGACCACAAGCAAGGCTGATGTAAACACTCAATAACTGTCCAAAAAACTGAGACTGTATACTCTACAGCAATCAAAACCTTCAAGCTAGAGAAGGTACCAGTAACTGGGACAGCAAGTAGAAAAACCCTTCAAGAGGAAGGCACCAGCAAACAGGGAGGGGGAGCCAACAAGCTGACAGGTAAGTGGCACCCTCAACACAGTGGCAGCAAAGCCACCGAACCCTCAGCACACACCGTGACAGTCAAAAAGTTCCCAAGGGAAGGGCCGCGGCACCTACAGCAGTCTGTGGCTCCTTTAAACAGCCAAAGGAACAGTCCGCGGCTCTTTAGACAAGCAAGGGAAATGTCCAAGGTGAAGTCCACGGCAGCCACGGCAGGCATAGACAGTCAAGGAGAGGTCCGGCACCTCTAAACCAGCAGGCAAAACAGATGAAGCTCCCAATCAATATAATAACAAGTGTCCAAAACAAATGCCTCAAATCTGAAAGAGAAAAACCCCTAGAGAAGCCGTACCATCACCAAAGAAAGACAACCTGAGGTAGCCGCAGCAACAATAAGAATAGAAGAATGAAGAGTGAGTGAGTGTGTAAGAATGCTAGAGGGAGGGTTTCTTTTATAGCTAAGGTAAGGGGTTAGGGCTAGAATTAAAACAATTAAATAATGACATTTTAATTAATATAAATATCAATTAAAAGTCGAATAAGTCAAAGTGACTTATAAAAACCCAACACCACATCAAACAAGAAGGAAAACAAAAACAAGCAAGGGGGAACTTCAAGACAAAATCAAGGGGGTCCTCGATGGCAAAACATGTCCACATAAGTCTCATAATGACTTATAAACTTTAATCATCACTGCATAAGAGAGTACATCAACAATGTGGTCATGTCCATCTTCTTAGCTACTCCTAGGTCTCATGGACCATCCCGGGAGAGAGGAAGAGGATCACACATCATCACATCTTGGTACTGTTATCGCACAGTTTGTAGCTAGGTCAAATGGCTAGAGAATCGAGGGCAAACTGGCGTAACAGGAACCTTCCCCACCCAATGTCACCTCAATGGGGAGGTTCTTTCTATTTAGGGAGGTTAACCCAGGGGAGACGTCCTCGGCCACCTGGGGTTTTAAAGAGGCAAAGGTATAAAGTCAAGATTAAAGTTTCCCTCTCACAGGTTACCACCAAGGTCAGACAGTCCGGCTAATCAGCCAATAAAGAAGTGTATGCCCAAATGAAAACACCTGCCCGGAACAAGACAACAACAATATAGTATATATCCAGGCTATAACTCAATGGGTTAGTACTTCAATGACTATTTGCTATTAATTAATAAGCAATGTAAAACAATAGATACCAATGAAGTCAACATTTTATCAATTAGCTATGGCAAAGGCATCAATTCATTAATAACTATCAAGATGATGAAGCTAACAATGTATCCAACCAACACTTTACTCAATAAATGCTTTAAATCATCATTCAATTGCTTATCATTAAAAATGGTTGCGTCAAGATGGATTATTCAAGGGTGACCTCAGCCTTATCTAGGTTAGTTTGTTAGTTAGGGTTTCAAAATTCAAAGTTTTGAGAGTGGTTTTGGACACTATGACCTCAACGTTGTGTGCCTAAGATCAGTGCCTAAGGGTATATGGAGTCAATAAAGGAGAGGACACAAGATTGAAGGGGTAACAGGCTAAAGACGAGAGGGAAGGGTTCTAGAGAGCTACAATGGCAGGGCCCTAGAATCAAAACCCTAGGGGAAAAAGGCTCACTCCGATGTTGCTTAAGCAAGGCCTCGTGCTCTTTCCTCCTTCTTTAGGTCAAACTTGGCAAACGGCTAGCATAAGAAGAGGGTTAAAACAAGAGAATTTAATGAGGGAGGGTGTTGTAAAGACGAGGCTCTATCACTAAACCCTAAACGATGGACGGCCCTAGGTGTAGATAACCTAGGCCTAGGACGTCACCTTCCTTTTAACCTTTAAAATCAAAACTAGCTTAAGGGAAGAAGTTAGATGAGTGTAGCAAAGGCTAGGCTCTATCCAGCTTAAGGGAAGAAGTTAGATGAGTGTAGCAAAGGCTAGCTCCTATCTTCCTCCTTCAATGCATTGAATATTTCTCTCTCTATGTATTACATGACAAGGACCTACTTGTGTTTGTCACCTAGGGTTTTAAAATCAGCAAATTTATAAGCACATGCAAGAATATAATAACCTACAATAATTCAATCAAGAAGTTTTGCAGAAAAAACACTACATATCAGCGGTGAAGAAAAGCATGCAAACCCTAGTTGTAAACCTTCCTCAAGAGAGCCATAATATGCCAAGAAAATCTTCCCATCAACAAGTGTGCCTCACTTTTAAAGACAAAATACCCAATAAGGGTGTAAAAATCAGACCTCACAAGATAGTGAGTGATTCTGTTTACGTTCTAACAGGGAAAACATCCCTCAATAATAATCGCTTCATGACTTATAATTAAATTTAGATCATTAAAAATAGCCGGCCAAGGCTACAAACCCAAATCATATTGTTTTTACATTAAAATGTTGAATTAAAAGCCCTAAATGATATGCTTAATACCAAGCCCTCCTGAGGGAGGACGCTGGCCCTTTAGGCAAAATACAACATCAAGATGACAAACGCTAATATTCCTCCTCGCTCCCAAACTCCCCGCCACACGCCAAACCGGCTCAATAAGATGCCATATAGCCGAGGTGACGCCATGGCTCCTAGATGACGTCCCAGGACATCAAAAGGGGCACGTTCCACATTCAGTGGGTCAACCCCCTATTGGGCCTTAAAGGCCTGGATGAAAACGTTTCTCCTTCTTTCTCAGGTAAAGGTTCTCACCAATCACTGCCATGTCTCCGCCTCGGCTAGTCCCAAAGAATCCATCTCAACATGGGCTCTTTCGTACCCCCATGAGGTCCAACTAATCATCTTCCCATGTAACGGCCCAACTGTACCGTCCGTCCGTAAGATGATCCTCGCATTATCAAAACTTCACTTCCATGGGCTCATATTAGTCATAGGGATCAAGTAGCAATGTCAATCATATTTCTCATTATTAATTTTATCAAATGCATGCATAAAACCCCTAGCATATCATCCAATAGCTCTCAAAGACATTACAATGACCTATCATACAAAGTCAAGAAAAGACAAATGCCCTATTGGGGCCAACATCATCCATAAGAAAAGGAAAGTTTCCGTGAGGGTATCATCCAAGCCATGTAACACGTAGGTGGTGTGGACAAAGGATGTCCAGACATACGGGTAGAGTAAAAGACAAGGGTGATATTATCCGTGGGTGCCCTTTGTAGAAGGTGAGTTGTACCCGGTCATGGATGCAATTTTCCAAGCCCTTTATTGCCTTTTATTCTTCTTTATTACTTTTCTTTCTTTTTATTTCAAGGTCTAACTAGAGGACATCAGCTCTTGATGCTGGTGACCAGAGTCGACAGCGGTTACCTACAAGTACTCCTCTACGTGAGATGATAAGGTCGGGTTCGTGATGAGACCCCTTCCCTCGCCATGCAACCAACACTCATGGGTAACCGTGAGCAATGGCAATGTCATACCGCTAGGTGTCTGATGAACATAATGGGTTGGCTCGTGGATGAGACCCCCATCCTCTTGGCTAGGTCTTGTTTTTGTTATTTTTCTTCGTCCCTCTTGTTTCTCGTTGAGAGGCTTTTATTGCCTTCCTGGGGATCCCCCTGGGCTTATGAGGCATCTCTAGATTTTATTTTATTTTTATGGCTTTTATCTCTTACTGAAATGCTTACCTCCCCGGGCCTTTAGTCAGCTTCTTCCCACGATAAGGTGTAACCCCACAAACAGCTCATCCTAATGCCCCTATTAGGGAATGGATAGATGAGTGTGGTGATAGGATGTAAGAGTAAGAGTGATGATATGATGGGAGCGGACGATGGCCCTTCAAAATCCCCCCTGGTGGCTAACCAAAACCTATGGGTACAAGCTTGCTAGGGTACCCTGTCAATCCCCCAACCATGGTCAAGTGGGTTAATGTAAGATCCAAGCAATCGTCAGAAATGAAAAGAATTTGATGCATTTATATGAAGGTTATAATGACCAAATATGACACATACCATGATACCTGGACCAATTACCTCATGGAGCAAGAGTCTTCTCTGATACAAGTCCAAGCCGAAGGTGATGGATGTTGTTGCTGCTAACAGAACAAGTCTGATGAAGAAGAAGAAAGATGGGCCCTCCAGGGCCATGCTCAGGTCAATCCTGCTCTCGGTACTCCATGTCTAGGACCTGTGGGCCTCGAGACATGATCTCCTAGTTATCCCTAGAAACGGGGGATAACAGGTACTTAACCAAGATCTACCTAGTCCAAGACCAGGTTGCCCCAGAACACATCTGGGGGCCCTAGAAAACATCAAGGGTCTTATCCACCAAGGTTCAAGACCAAGGATCAACCCAAGCGTTAAGCAAGGGTTCCCTGGAACACATCCAGAGGCCCTAGAACACATCTAGGGACTTACATCAACCACCAAGGAACACATCCAAGGATCAATCCAAGCACCAAGCAAGGATTCCCTGGAACACATCCAGGGGCCCTAAAACACATCTAGGGACTTACTGCTTGGTCCTAGACCAAGAACCCCAATCATATACTGGGGGCCCTCACTGGGGTCTTTTTCCATGGCTCTCACTGCTTGGTCCCAAACCAAGAAACCCCAGGAGTGCACTGGGGGCCCTAGTTCTTAGCTAGGGTCTTATGCCATCCTCTCGGAGAATGGCTCTTGCAGCTGCACTAATTTCAACAATATTGAACCTCTTGATGCATGATATTATTAGAATGAAGGAACCTATTAGTGTCTTGTACAAGAAAGGGAAAAAGATGGTAAAATTTATCAACAATCATAAAGTCACCCAGTTCATTTTTAGCGATCATTCTAAGTTGGAGCTACTTCAGCTCATGAAGACCAGATTTGTAAGATATTGCCTCATCTTTGGGTGCCTTTTGAAGGTAAGAGAAGCATTGGCTAGTATGGTGATGAGTGATCCATGGCAAGGTTTAACTTTGAGGTAAGCAACCACATTTTATAGATAAGGGTTTTCAGGAGGTGGAGGAAATTGTTCTCGATGGTCAGTTTTGAGCACAAGATAGGGAGGTGATCACCAAGCCCCTTTACAATATGATTCAGTTTGCACAATCAAATCAGCAAGTCGTTAGGGAGGTGTATCAATAGATAGAAAACGTGTTAGACCAGATCAAAGATGTTGAACAAAAGATGTGATTTATATGATCATATTCATATAAACAACGGAATAATCTAAATGTTTCACTCCCTGCCTTCCTTATACCAAAATATTATTCTACGTCTTGGTTGACCCAACCAACCCCTTGGGTGGGGTTAAGAGAAGACCATAAACCAGTCCAGAGGTTTGAAATGAATATATGACTACATTAGACAAATTGGTTTGTGATGGGGCTAAGTGCAATCAAGTACAAAGAGAATTGAGCTTGTACATCAATCACCATGGAGCCTTTGGTTCTATTGTGCAATTAAAGATCGAGATAAGATGTATTCTATAGAATGGTGGAACATGTATGGCAGTTCTATCGCATATCAACGTAAATTGGTCATGTGGTTGTTTTCACAGGTCGTGAATAGCTCTTCTCAAAGAGGTGTTGGAGAACCTACAGCTTCATTCATAGTGTGAAGAGAAACAACTTGAATGTACACCAAGCAAAAAGCTTGGTTTATGTGCACTACAACTTGGGGTTGATGTCCCATTATTCCAAAATGGTGAAGAATGACATAAGATATAAGACTTGGGACAACACTCTAGAGGATACTTCACGTTAATCATGCCAATGACGTGTAAAATGGCTTTGGTATTTGGCTTTGAGAAAAACTTGTGAGGGCTGACTTTTGTAAGAACATAATTTGGGACAATGCAGTTTTTGGTCTCATTCTTTAAGACGTATTGTTAACTCATTGCATATGGATGAATAATGTTTTATCCATAGCATAGTGGGATATTCTCTTAAGGATATGAAATTACTTGAACTAACAGATTTATATCAAACATCTACATACACAGAAGATGTCTTAGATAGCTTGAGTCGGTAACTAGCTGCAAAATACAAGTATGTCTTCAGCCTAAACAAGTTCATGGATACTCCATTTACTTTCAACAAGAGAGATATGTTTACCTTCCTGTCATCTTTCTAAATTCATGTCTCAATGGAATACTGTCAGAATCTCATGTGTATTTTTGTTATATGACCAAGGAAGCTATGATCTCAGCACTTACTTATGTTTGATGTAAGCTAGGTCTTTCTCCCTGGTTTGGAAACTTAGCTGTCTATTGGATTTTTATCTCTGATATGAAAGACAACATGTAACCTTGGGTTATTTCCTTGGTTAAAGAGTTCAACAAATTATCTTGGTAGTTGAGGTATTTTTCTTCGTTTTGGGAACACTACAGATATCTTTTTTCATTGTAATTGAGCCATTATCCTTGGCACAGGAGCTCAAGAAGTCTGACTCAGCTTTTCATATTGAACTTGGTACTGGCACCAAGAACATCTTGAAAAGATATGACACCAGAACAAAGTCAAAAGTTTGTATAGGTTCAGAGGGAGCCAATTTGCATATGACAGAGAGGCAGACATTTATGAGACTCAGAGGGAGCAGTCTCTGCATATGAGTTAGTCCTTGACCTACAGCAGAAATGGCAGCTTAGTAAAATCCAGGGATGCTATCGATTTCTTTTAAAGAAATTTTCTATTAAAAGGAAACCAACCTGGTGCCGGGAAATACTAAAGGAAGCAGAAAAGCATTCAGCACCTAAGGACACTTTCAAAGAAAGCAATAAACCAAATAAGTACTCCAGCCTTATAGCTAAATTGAATCTTGTGATTGATTCAGAACCTTCCACATTTGAAATGTGGGAAGATGTTGTGATAGAAGAATATTCAAGAATGATGTACGGTCAGTGTTTCAAAGACCTCGTGACAAATCACTGGTAACCTCCAATGGCCTTATAAGATAAAGCCTACAACAGATGGTTGTATTGAGGTTAAATTTGTGACTCGTGAAAGAAGGGACTATCTATGACAAGATCCTTACTTCCATCAGGATCTTTTGTCGCAGTTTTTGATTTGAATACTTCATCTGATGGATGTTAAGAGTTCTTCTTAACAATGAAGTTAAGCAAGAGGCTAGCCATGGGAAAGAATCCCATGGATTATAACAAGCTCCGAGAACTCGGTATGAAAGTATTGATAGAGTCTTGGGTTCATCCTTATATAAAGATTGTCCAAAATCTTCATGTTATCTTAGGATGATATGTTCCTTACAGGAAAGGAAATTCCTTTTTTTTTTTTTTTTTGATAGCTCAGACTAAGAGGGAGCTCTTCAGCAGAAGTTGAAATGAAAGACTTGGGTTCCTTAAATTACTTTCTGAGCTTAGAGGTGTGGCAGAAACCGGGTGAGATGGTTCTCTCACAAGAGCAAATATGCAGTTAATGTGCTTCGCAGATTTGGCATGATGGACTGCAAGTCCATGACCACTCCAATGATCTTTAATCTAAAGAAACTACAAGATCAGGTCACAGGTTCAGATCCAAAAGATCCCACCATATATCGGCAAATCATTGGGTTTTTTATGTATCTCGTACATAAGAGACCAGACATCTGTTATGCGGTAAATGCTCTCAGCCAGTTCATGTGTGAACTGAAGCATATACATATGGTTGCTGTGAAGCATATTCTGAGATATGTTCGGGGAACTATAGTTTATGGTCTCAGATACACTTCCAGTGGAGGTGTAATGCTCCATGGTTTTACAGATTCAGATTGGATGGGCAGTGCAGTGGATCGGAAGAGCACTTCCAGATATTGCTTCAGTTTGGGTTCAGCAATGACTTCCTGGTCCAGCAGGAAACAAGGCTCTGTAGCCCAAAGCACTGCAGAAGCAGAATACATTGTTGCAAGTGCTACTAGCAGAGAAGCAGTGTGGCTTAGGAAGCTACTCTCAAACTTGTTCAGTTCAGAGCTTGAACCCACAGTCATTCACTGTGACAATCAGAGTTGTATAAAGCTCACCGAGAATCCAGTGTTTCACGACAAATCAAAACACATTGAGATGAGATATCACTATGTCCGGGACATGGTTGAGAAGAACGTTCTCAGCATTCAGTATGTTCCGACGGTAGAACAAACAGCAGATATTTTTACCACGCCACTATCTCTGACAAAGTTTGTGACAAGCTTGGTGTAGCTGAGAATGCCTCTCTTGCTGAGAGGGAGTGTTGAATTTAAAGCAGTTGCAAGAGCCATTCTCCGAGAGGATGGCAAAGACCCTGGCCGAGATCTAGGGCCCCCAGTGCACTCCTGGGGTACTTGGTCTGGGACCAAACAGTCAGTGCCATGGCAAAAGACCCTTGTTAGGGCCCCCAGTATATGACTGGGGTTCTTGGTCTGAGACAAAGCAACAAAAGACCCTTGTTAGGGCCCCCAGTATATGACTAGGGTTCTTGGTCTGGGACCAAGCAGAAAGACCCTTGTTAAGGCCCCCAGTATATGACTGGGGTTCTTGGTTTGGGACCAAGCAACAAAAGACCCTTGTTAGGGCCCCCAGTATATGACTGGGGTTCTTGGTCTGGGACCAAGCAGAAAAGACCCCTGAGAGGGCCCCCAGTGTATAACTGGGGTTCTTGGTCTGGAACCAAGCAGTTAAAGTCCCTAGATATGTCTAGGGCCCCTGGACATGGTCCAGGGTACCCATGCCTAGGGCATGGGTTGATCCTTGGTCTTGTACCTTGGTGGATACGACCCCAGAAATGTTCTGGGGCAACCTGATCCTTGCTCAGGTACTTTGTTGGTATATGACCCCTTTGAAGGTGGGCATGACCACATGTGGGATGTATCCCATATGCAATGATGATAAAGTTAAACGGTCACCTTGAGAATGAATGGACAAGTATTGCCACCTAAAGCCACTTCACCCTTGCTTGTGTTTATTTGGGGGTTTTGTATTTTTGCTTTAGGAGTCAATATGAAAGTATTAATTAAATGTTTAATTTATAACATGTTTAATTAATATTTATATTAATTAAATATGTTAATTTTAATTATTATCTTTACCAAAACCCCTAGCCTAACCCCTAGCCTAAAGTATAAAAAGAGACCTACCCCTCCTCATTTAATACACTCTTATGTTCTCTTCTTTGAATGAGCGGATCTCCTCTTGCTTGCTGCGGCCCTCCTTGCAACAGTAGCTGGCTTTTTGTAACAGTTTTGCCCTCCAGTCTTTCTGTCTTCTGGTCATTGCAGCCTGCTCCTTGTTTARGGATGAGACAAGGGTTGTCCACGCTGTATTGAGGTGTTGTGTTTGCTGTGACTACCTGTGGGTTAAAGYTTGAAGCTGCCGTCACCTTCCTCTGCACAGATCTGTCTCCATTGCATTGGGCCATGGCCTTTTTTTCAGCACAGATCTGCCTCTATTACATTGGGYYGTGGCCTCTCCTCCATTGCTTTGGGCCGTGGTCTCYTTTTTAGCACAGATCTGCCTCTATACACTGAGCCGTGGCCTCTCCCATGCACARATCTGACCCTCATCTTTTGAGTYGCAGTCTCTAGACTRTTTATTCAAGACARTAGTACCCTTTGGCATAAGGGTTTCATTTCCTGGAAATTTTCTGAGTGTATAAGGGTTTTGTTTCCAGCAAATTTCTGTGTTATGTTTAAAGGGTGTTTTTCTCCTTGGTGGCAAACAGTCCATTCATCTCTTGGCAAGAGATCTAACCTATATGGTAGATCTATGAACCTGAATTTTTTTCTGAGCATAACTACAATTGGCTTTACATCTCTTGTATGTGCGATGGACTCTTTCAGAGGTAAGACTACAAGGTAAGTAACCTATTCTGTTGTTCTTTATTTATGAAGTTATTTAAATGATATAGGTTGCTCACTACTTAGATCTATATCAGATCTGGATATTAGTTTGAGTTTTGTTTTGTATAGATCTATATCAGCATTATATATTAGATCTGGATACTGATCTATATCTTTACTATTCTTCAGTTTAGATCAGAAAGTTGTTTAATCTAGATCTACTTCTATGATCTTGTTTCAGTTAAATCTAACTCTGTTAGCATAGATCTGAGTGGTTGTACACACTCAGAAATTATTTACAAACACATTTTCAAACTATTGTTTCTCTGTTCAGATTTTAAGCAGTATTGTATTTGTTTACTGTTCTGAGGATGAGACTTAGTTGTTATTCTAACTGAAAATTTAAAAGACATTTCTGTTCTGCATTACTTCTCTCTATTTCTAACAGATTGTTTATTTGAGAGATTGTTTATTTTATGATAAAGCTCCAAAGTGAGTGATGTGAATGTAAAAGCTTAAGTAATAAGGTGTTGTGGTTGTATTGGGTAATCTGATATGGTGTTCAACTTGTAAAAATAAGTTCTATAAATATTGTGATTGGGGTCACAATTTGAATTATTGATTAGTATATATTTTCTCCATTGGGTTTTAAAGCTTAGATCATTTTGAAGAAATTTTAGTATGCTTAAAGATGACAAATATCATGGCGGATTCATATATAAATGAATCAAAAAAGTTAGATGCGGAAAACTATGTCAATTGGAAGTTTAAGTTGCAGACGTTGATGGAAGGATACAATGTTTGGTCGATCGCATGTGGAGACGAAGCAAAACCAGTTGCCCCGGCAGCATTAGTTCAGGGTTGGGAGCGAAGAGAGACCAAAGCGAAGATGCTCTTGAGGATGTTCGTCAAGGACAATATCATCCCACACATCAGGGAATGCAAAACGTCCCATGAAACTTGGGAGACACTTAAAGGTTTGTATGAGACGACGAACACAAACTGTGTATTATTTTTGAAGAGTAAGCTTCTTTCAATTAAGAGGGAGGAGAATGAAAATATTAGCAAATTTCTTTCTAGAATCAAAGAATTGAAAGATAAGCTAGGAGATATTGGTGAGAAGATTTCTAGTACTGACCTGGTCACTGTCACATTAAATGGCATGTTGGATGAATATCAAATGTTCATTATTGGTCTTGCAGCTAGGGAAAAAGCCCCTACTTTAGATGAATTGGTAGGTATTCTTCTGCAAGAGGAGCAGCGCAGAAAGAATCTCAATAGCAGATCTCACAATTCAGATCTAGCATTGGTGGCGAAAGGGAAACAACCCTACAAAGGAAAGCCATGAAGGAGAAATAAAGAAGGCAAGCCACATACAAAACCAGATCATGGCAGGGCACCACCAAACACAAACACAAATGTGAAGAAGAATGAAGGATGCTTTTACTGTGGTAAGTTTGGACATTATGCTAAAGATTATAGGAGGAGGAAGTTTAATGAGTCTAAATATAACAAACATTCAGGAAATTTTAAAGGTGTCGAAGTATGTGATGATTTCAAAAATCTCAAATTGTTTGTTTCTAATGTTGCTTTATCAGCAGACACTGATGATGTTAATTGATTATAATGCTTCAACTCATATGTCATGTAATAGGAATTGGTTTGATACATATCATGAAAATATTAATGGTGTTCATAAGATCTATCTAGGAGATGATAGGTCCCATGAAATTAAAGGGTATGGAGATGTATCTGTGACTTTACCTATTGGTTCGGTATCCATAATGTAATGTATGTGCTAGGCATAAAGAAGAATTTAATTTTTGTATCCACCATTGCGGATCAAGATCTAAAAGTTGAATTTGTTAAGTCACAATGTGTGGTGAAGGACATACTAGATCACTATAAAATCATTGCAAGAGGATCTAGAGTTCGAGGACTATATAAGCTTGGTGTTACAAGGAGGGATCATCAAGCGTTGGCATCCACAACTATGTCAATGGAAGAGTTATGGCATCAAAGGTATGGACATCTAAACCATAATGATCTTATGATGCTTCAGAAGAAAGAAATGGTAGAAGGTCTTCCAAAGTTTAAGAGTGAACATGTTGAATGTGAAGGATGTGCATTAGGAAAACAACATAGAGAAGAGTTTCCTACGTATATAGATAAAAGAAAGCGAGAAATTATTGAACTAGTGCACACTGATGTTTGTGGACCCATGCAAACTAGATCTCTTGGAGGAGCATATTATTTTCTTATATTTATTGATGACAGAACTAGATACACGTGGGTCTATTTTATGAGAAAGAAAAGTGATGTCTTTGAATATTTTAAAGAATTCAAGAATATGGTTGAGAAGCAAACAGGAAGGAGCATCAAAACTCTTAGGTCAGATCAAGGAGGAGAGTATACATCAGGGGCATTCATCATGTATTGCAAAAATAATGGGATTCAACAGCAGTTTACAGTGCCACATACTCCTCAGCAAAATGGAGTAGCTGAGAGGAAAAATAGAACCTTGGTTGAATGTGCTCGCAGTATGATAAAAGGTAAAAATCTTTCTAATGGTTTTTGGGATGAAGCAATAAGTAGTGTTGTGTATCTAAAGAATAGGAGTCCTACAAAAATTTTGGAGCACAAAACACCTTTTGAAGCTTTTTATGGATATAAACCAGAAGTGAGTCACTTAAGAATATTTGAGAGTAAAGCATTTGCTCATATTCCAAAAGAAGATAGAAGAAAGCTTGATGCAAAGGCAATCAAATGCATATTTATTGGTTATTGTACAGAATATAAAGCCTATAAAATGTTTGATCCTAACACTCATAAGGTGTTTGCAAGTAGAGATGTGTTGTTTCATGAAAATGCAGATGAAGTACGAAAAACAGATGGTTATGATATATGGAATCTACCTAAAGAAAATGAGGAAAGTGCTAATGAAGAAGATGAACAAGTCCAAGGAGAAGTTCCAAGCATCGTAGATTCTACAAGTAGCCAGAGCACGCCTAAAAGAGGTAAAGGAACTCCACAAAAAAGTGAAGAACGAAGGAGGACAACAAGACAATCCAAGACCCCTGCCAGGTATAAAGACTATGCCTCAATAACTCAAGCTATGAATGTGGTAGAGCCTTTAAATTATGAACAAGCTAAAGACCACACAGAATGGATGGATGCCATGAAGGAAGAATATGATTCTATAATTAAAAATGAAACATGGGAATTGACAGAATTACCTGAGAAAAAAAACCCCATAGGATCAAAATGGTTGTTCAAATATAAATTTAATGTTGATGGTAGTATAGACAAATACAAAGCTAGATTGGTTGCCAAAGGTTATTGACAGAAAGAAGGGATAGATTATGAAGACACTTTTGCACCTGTAGCAAAAATGAATACTATTAGATTAATGATTGCATTGGCTACCAAGTATAATTGGAAGTTGCATCGGTTAGATGTCAAGTCAGCATTTTTGAATGGAGAATTAAAAGAAGAGGTTTATCTTGTTCAACCAGAGAGGTTTGTAAAGCAAGGTCAAGAACATCTTGTATGCAAGTTGAAGAAAGCTTTATATGGACTTAAACAGGCACCTCAGTCTTGGTATGAGAAAATTGATACATTCTTCTTTCAACAAGGTTTTATAAAAAGTAAAAGTGATCCCAATCTGTATATCAAGAAAGATAGAAATGGTCAAATTGCTTTGATTTCTCTATATGTGGATGATCTATCATAACAGGAAGTGTTATTGGGTTAATTGAAGAGATCAAAAGAAAGTTGTCACATGAATTTGAAATGAAGGATTTTGGACAATTACATTATCGTTTAGGCCTTGAGGTATGGAGAGACAATGGTAAGACCTTAATCACACAAAGCAAATATACAAAGGAGGTGTTCAAGAGGTTTAATATGAACACATGTAAACCAGTATCTACTCCATTGGAACAGAATGTTAAACTCAGCAATAATGATGACACAAAAGAGGTGGATGGTACTTTGTATCGACAATTGGTGGGAAGTCTAAATTATCTCACCACAACCAGGCTAGATATTGCATATTCAGTTAGCATTCTTAGCCAATTTATGGCTACGCCTCATGAGAATCACTGGAAAGCTGCAAAGAGAGTCCTCCGATATTTGAAAAGGACTATTGATTTTGGTATTGAGTATACTAATGATTTTGATGTTGAGTTGACAGGTTTCTCAGACTCTGATGGGCAGGAGATCCAAATGACAGTTAGTCTACTACAGGATATGCATTCAGTATTGGATCAGGGATCGTGTCCTAGAGCAGTAAGAAACAACCAATTGTTTCTTTGTCATCCACTGAAGCTGAGTACAAAGCATTATGCACTGCCACCTGTGAAGCAATTTGGCTAAGGAGGATACTTGAAGATGTTGGAGAAAAGCAAAAAGTACCAATAATCATCAAATGTGACAACCAAAGTTCCATCAAACTAGCAAACAACCCAGTGTATCATGCTAGGTCAAAGCATATTGAGACACATTATCATTTTGTAAGAGAAAAAATACAATCAAATGAAATTGATGTATTGTATTGCAGCACAAATGATAATGTTGCTGATATATTTACAAAGCCTCTTGGAAAGGCTAAGTTTGTAATATGTAGAGATAAGATAGGTGTTGTAAAGGTTGTTTAATTAAGGGGGGGTGTTAGCAATTAATTAAACAACCAGTCTGTCTGGTAGTTGATAGAGATAAGCGTGTAGTAAATGCACCGACTCCAATAACTACTTGGAAGAACGAGAAACGTCTGGAAGAAGTGATTTCAGCCATTGATCTTGAAACCAATCAATGGTGCAGCTCATCTCACCATTGTATAAATACCCATTCATGTAATGCCATAGACAAGTTTGTTGTGTGTTCTCTCGTGTCTATGTTATGTCTATGTGAGTTCTTTGATTATAACAACTAGATGGTCAATGTTGTTTGTATACTAAATGGTTGATGCTTTAATCATTATCATTGAATTTGACATTTTGCATGCTTGTTTTGAATATATATGCACCAAAATATAATAAAATATATAGCATATTAAAAATGTTGCTAGAATTTTAGGGAAATTGGCAATTCAAGCTCTCACTCTATGCTTTTCTATTGCTCCCAACGACACTAATGTGGCTATTTTGAGAATGACAATTAAGGTAGAATTAAATGTTGTAATAAAGATCCACTAGAGTGTAGAATTAGAAAAATCCAAGTTAGTAAAAGGTTCCCAACAGTTATAAGTTAAGTCATCAGGATCAGAGAATTTCAACCATGAAGTTAGAAATTCGTCGATTTTCATCCAAATCCGAACATATTCGTTTAAGTTCGCCAAACTTCAAGGCGAACTCAAATCCGTACACGAACATGAAAAAATTCACCTAAATTCATTAATTCGACTAGGGTTCAATTATGTTCAGTCGGCTTATGGTTAAAAATAAAAAAAATTAAAAATGCAAATATCGAAAACAAAACAAAAAAACTAAATTCTAATTTTCCACCAGCAAGCTTCATTACCATACTCTATTGCCACATGTGCCCTGCACCCACACTCCATCATTTCAATTTGCAAATCATCATGCGAATTTAGCTTTCAGACTTCCATGTTCATTGACCCATGACCAAAATCTTGGTACCTTCAACCAAGTCAAGCCAGCTGCCAGCCTACCCTACAGTTCTAAATTCTGCACAGTGTGGCTACGACCGTGGCCCGTGGTCGATCTGGACAGACTACAGAGGATAGTGGAGGGTTGTGGTTGGGGTTTGACACACTAGGATTTGGGTTTGATACTCTCGAGACTTGCATGCAACACCAGTGCACAATTGCAGAGGTAGACGAAGAGAGGAGATCGAGCCATAATCAAATCATAGCGTACAGGTTAGCAAATAAAATCGCGGTCGGTTAGCAAATCAAATTATCCGATCGTTGGTTCGCTAATGATTTAATAATGAAAGGCATTTTATTGCTAGTTAGAAACTTATAAATTGATAATTTTTTTGGTACCATTGTGTAGTAGTAACAGACGACACTAGCAATGAGAAGAACAGGCCTTAGGGATACATCATTTACTAGAACATGCCCCAACAACAGTGAGTAGAGCAAGCCCTAGGGATACATCAATGAGTAGAGCAAGCCCCATGGTACATCAATGAGAAGCACAAACATATTTCAAGCTTCAAGTGCATTATTTTAATCAATATGTACTTTTTAGAACTCAGAACCCTCTCCTTTTAGACTTTAATTTTAAAATCTAATTACTGTAAACAAAACAAAACAAAACAAAAAAATGTAGAACCTTCATTCAATGGCACCTACAGAATCAATGGCTAAGACATGGAAATATGTCAAGAAAGAGGGAGGAAATCTTGTTTGTCAGTTAAGTGGGCATACATTCACTAGATCTTTAACAACAACAATGGACCACCTCCGTCGTATCAGTAATGGAAGTGGAGGTGGTGTGTAAGCATGCAAAAACGATATCTGATGAGCAGAAAGATGCAATGGAAAAAGACTATAACAAATCAAAGGCATAAAGGGGAAAAAGGGAGATGAAAAGGCAACGAATTCAAAGGGAGATTGCCATGTCTTCCTCCAACATCGTTCATTCTTCCTCAAACGTCAGTGGCTCAAGTTCTACCCCAACAAAAACAGGTGGAACCACAACAATAAATCAATTTTGGAAACCTGTAGAGAGACAAGAAGTTGATGATGCTATTGCTGAATTTTTTTATGCATGTGCAATTCCATCCAATGTGGCCAGAAGTCCATATTTTAAAAATGCATTCAAAAAGGCCATTGATTTTGGCAAGAGGTATGTTCCTCCTGGATCTGAGGCTTTAAGGACAACTTTCCTAAAGAAAACAAAAAACAAAGTGACAAACAAGTTGGCTCGGATCAAACAGTCTTGGAAGCATACATGTTGCACAATTTTGAGAGATGGTTGGTCGGATTTGTATCATCAATTTTTTATTAGTGTGCTAGTTTATTGCCCTCAAGAGGTATTTTTTTAAGGCAGTTAATGTTGATGTATGTAGCATCAAACATGTACTTCCACATCGGTTTTGTGTCTAACATGTGGAAGTCGTCCTTAATGCCTCTCAAGACTTAGGAGATTCACTTTAATAAAGTGATTATTAAAATGAATGTGTTTTTGTAATTAATGTGAGTTTAATTTAAGTCAAATGCCTAAGTATTTGGCATTAGTGAGTTAAATTAAATCCTATCCATTAGATCATAAAGTGAAGGTGAGATTTAATCTCATCCTCGATCACTATGGAGATCTAACGTTTTGGATTTAGGAGTAAACTCAAGATTATAAAAGGCAGCCTAAGTGAGAAGAGTAGACACACACATAATCAATGAACGAGATCTCATTGATTGGGTGGAGAAGCATTTTCATCCAAGTGTGCAGGGGCAAGGGCCAAGGAAAGGAGCGAAGGAATAACAGTCAAGTGTGTTAGGCTAGGCTATTTGTTGATTTGTATTTTTCTCAGGTGGGCCATTATCCCAAGATGGGAGCCCGGGATTTTATATCAATAAAATCAACAAGGTATTGGTTTTCCCTTAGGAGTTTTTCCAGGGGTATTTTACCTAGAAATTACGTGTGTACTATGTGTACGGTTTCCTTATTTGCTTCCACTGTAGTGTTTAGTTAATAACTCAACTGTGCTTTTATTCAATAATTCATTTATTAGGAATTAATTGTCGGGAGTTGGGTTAGGAGAAAATTTAACAGTTAATGCAATGGATCAAGTGAAGACAGCAGAATTTATTTTCATAATTTTGGATGAAGCAATTCCAGAGGTTGGGGAGAAAAATGTTGTCCAAGTTGTCACAGATAATGCCTCAAACTGCGTTGGTGTTGGAAAGCTAATTATGGAGAAGTATACAAGCATTTATTGGACCCCTTGTGCAACTCGCTGCTTGGATTTATTGTTGCACGATTTGGCCAAATTTCTATGGGCTAATGAGACAATCCAAAGAGCAAAAAACACTGCAAACTTTATCATCAACCATCGTCTCACTTTGAGCATATGTAGGAAAAATGCATCTAGAGAGTTGTTGAGGCCCTATGATACAAGGTTTGCCACATTTTACATTACTCTAAAAAGAGTTGCTGAGGAAAAAACAAGCCTAAGAGTTGTTTTATGCGCTACTAAGTGGGAGAGATCGCACCTTACAAAAGAATCGAAGGGAAAAAATATGGAAAAAATAGTGCTTGGGAAAAGGCTGACAAAGTTTTTAAAATGTGTGATCCAATTGTTGATGTGCTTTGCATGGTTGATGGTGACAAACCTTGTATTGGTTTTGTTTATGAGGCCATGGATCATTGCAAGGAAGCCATTGCAAGTGCTTTTGATAATGTGGAAGTTGAATAACAAGAAATGTGGTAGGTAATTGATCAAAGATGGATGACGATGCAGAGTCTTTTACATGCAGCAGCATGTTATTTAGACCCTAAATTGTTTGGGGTATCAAGACATCAAGATGAAGAAGTCATGAGTGGACTTTATGAGGTTATTGACAAGCTAATTCCAAACCCATCAATTGCATATTTGGTTCAATCTCAGCTCAGGGAATACAGGTTAGAAGAAAGGATATTTGGAACCAAATCAACAAAGTATGATAGGGCTTCAATTGCTCCAGCAGTATGGTGGGATTTTTATCGATCGAGGGCCCTAGAATTGCAAAGCAATTCGTATCTTGAGCTAGGGATCTAGTGCATCAACTTGTGAAAGGAATTGGAGTGCCTTTTACCATATTCATTCCAAGAAAAGAAATAGATTGTTATCTGGAAAATTAGAAGATCTTGCTTATGTTCGCAGTAACTTGCAATTGGCTTTAAACAATGTGACTAACAACTCATCAAATTCTTCTACTCCATGGTTCACGCCTATTCCAGATGCACTAGGAGATGAAAATGATCTTGGCATTGAGAGTGATAGAGCTAGTCCCGAATTCCGTAGTGACCATGCTTCTAGTGGTTTTACTACCCCAAGTGTTGTTAATGATATAGATCTTTTTGATGTAACAAGTAGGCCACAAGAACATCAAGAATAAAACTTGTGTTCCTATTCTAGTTTTCTTTTTGTATGCTTGTGAGATTTCGCTGAAAAGCCACCCAAGAAAACAAATGAATGAAAGAAAGAAAACCTAGAAATTAGAAATGAGCAAGAATGAATTGTATTCCACCAAAGAGAATGCAAAGCATATTAACAAGATGAGATGCTCATATGAGAGCTATGGGTGAATATATATAGGATTTACCACCCAAGAGACTAAAAACACAACCAATGTAGGATAAAGTGAAAAAATCCCTAAGTAAACTTAACCTAGAGTGAAGAGAGTTAAAGCAAGAACTAGCTAAGAAAGAACCAGATAGCTAAAGAACCCTAATCACACTAACACCCCCTCGTAAGTGCAACTTAGGTGGAAATGTAAACAAAGATGCAAAGATGGGTCTCAACCAATGTTGTAAAACTCGTCTCGGGGAACAACTCGCTGGGGTCCAGAAAACAACGTTTCGTAAAACTCGGCAAAACATCGGCAAAAACTCGGCAAACTTAAAAAAATACAAAAATATTCATTTTTTTTTAACTTTTGAAACATTTAAAGCAACAATAGCATCAAATAGACAGATTGCCACATGAATATGGAAAGAAAACTAATATATAAGATATATAAGATGTCTAGTGATACATCACACATCAAAAATGAATCATGTCCTGATTCCTGAGTCAT